>SEYY01007134.1:42500-100000 GCA_009176605.1 Armadillidium nasatum | reverse complement strand
TAAAAATTTATTTTCTTTCACAGTGATTAATTCGAATAATATTTCTTCAATGAAAATTTCTTTTTCATTATTTAAAACAAAATTTGCCATACGTTTCGCAATTAAGTATTCTGCAAATGTTTTATGAATGAATTGGAAACATTTGTTAGATTTATAAATTATTCCGACTTCTAAAAGCATTTCGTCTTCAATATCATAGTGTTTTTTATTCAATTTATGAACGTAAGCCGAAGGAAATATCCCACCTTGGCACAGAGCAAAATTTTGATGAACTTCATCCAATACATTAATCAAAACCTGTTTAAAATCGCCTGGCAATGAAGTGACGCCAAATTTCTTAAAAAATAACTCGTATTTCGAATGAATAAAGCTACTGAATAAGTTTGTTAAGCATAAATATTTGTTGATATTTGGAGAATCCTTTTTTAATTCTTCCAAAAATACAGTGGCAAACATATAAGTTTGAAGAGGTATTCCTAAAAAATCTTTTTCGTGAAAGGTGAATCTATTATTTAATGAACTTATTAATGTTTTTGAGTAATGATCAATATAACTGGAAGGTTTTTCAGTGTGATGTTCCCAGAATTTAGACAAATAAGTAACTTGTTCTTCTGAAGTGATTCCTTTAAGAGAAAATGATATTACTCCTAAGTGACCTTCCAGAAAAGCTTTTCTGTGGGGTCTGGTTGTTATCCAAATCTGCTCCATGTTAAATTTTGATTTTAAACACTTGACAATGTTCAGAAAATTCACCATTTGTTTGCTCGTCCTGAGTTCATCAAATCCATCAAATATCAAAGCGACTTTTTTAGTTAAAATGCAATGTTTTAGTAAGAAATCGTTAACATTATCTGTAACATTTGCACACTCTGCTACAAAATTGAAAATGGCATCAAAATCTTTGATATTTTTTACGTTATCTAGGAAATTAAGAGTGTTTTTTAATAAAATTTTGATAGCCAAAATAGGTACTGAGCTTCTTTTCATTATATTTTCCTTCACATGATGCAATAGTGTAGACTTTCCCATTCCTGGTTCCCCTGATATAACTATTGGACCATCAATTTGTAGCAGTTCAACTTCATTTATATTATCTTCAAATTCATGTTTTTCCATAATGTAATTCTGTAGAGCATCTAAAGAACCGTATGTTTTTTTCCAAAAAATTTTATCATCATCAATCTCTAACCAGTGTACATTTTCCCATTCATACTCTCCCTGATATTTATCAATGATATTATCAAACTTTTCCGTATTGAAATATTCATCTACCTGAATAAAATTTGATTCGGAACTAATATTTGAAAGGCAAAAGAGAATTTCTTCATCGGGAATTAACTGATAAATATCTTTTTTAGCTAAACGTTTGTGAGGATCACTTAAAAATATAATATCAGTATTTCTCTCCTTTAAAAAAGCCTTTTGAATACATCTTTGACGTGTTAAATGTCTTAAAATATAATAAACACTCATTTCGCTTACGTTTTCACAAGTATTAGCAATACTAATTGGAAAAGATGAAAACACCATAATCAGTATATTAGAATTCAGCATTGACTTATCGACTATTATTTCACTCAAGCAAATATTTTTGTTTTGAAAATTTATGATATAATTCATAGCTTCGGATACAATTTTATCTTTGGATATCCATTCTCTTTTTCTCGCCATTTTGACTTTATTTTTAATGGAAACATTATAGTACCAATCATTTATTTTATCACTGTATGCTATAAATAAGTTTGGTTGCAATTCTTGCCTAACTATAAATTCGTTTTTGTTTTGGCCAACAGCGAATACAAGTTTGTTTAAAAAGTGTTCAATGCTTTCATCAATGGAATTAACATCAATTTCTTTCAAATCTGAAAATGAACATTTGGAATTTTCAGTTAACGAAGGGTCCCCAAAACCCTTCATGATGGTAAACTTCACGTTCCTTAAGAATTGCAGTGGATCTTTTTCATTATATTGGTTCATTAGAAATTTAAGATTGGTAGCTTTTCTATAGCTTAGACGGAACGTATTCTTTACATAATTTTCCTCAGCCTCTTTGCATTTTAAATAGGTTTCTTCTATAAAAGAGAGAATAGATTTCCTAAATGAATAGGCATATGACTTCTCATCTAAATCTGGCTTCAAAAATTCTGTTTTAAAACAGTTGTTATGAATATCAATTACCTCAAGATTTAATAGTACGTGAAATTTGGAAATTATGTCAGCATTTTCATTTTTAATAAGATTATTAATATCAATTTGCTTATTCAATAAAATATGTAAACATAATTCTTTAGCTAACTTTTCTCGATCGGAAACATAACATTCAAAAAATATTTTCCTTTTCATACTTTGAGAAACTGAAAGCTTAAACAAGCAACCAGACTGATTAAATATACCATATTCATTGATTTTTATTTTCTTTATGCCCCCCAAATTTTCATCAAAGTAAATATTTGTGCAAATAATAAGATTTTTGAGTGTGGCTTTTTCAAAATTTGAATCAAGATTAATTGAATCAAGTGACTTTTGATAATGAACAAAGTATTTTGGAAGGAAAAAGTAGCTTTGAGGTTCATCAGCCAAAGACTTGTAACCAATTTTCTTTGTTTCGTCTATTATATGCTTCAGCTGCACCAAAGAGTACCATAATCCATCACTGTCTTCATAAATGAAAACCAAATCATCGAATTTCCCTAAACCTTTCTTCTCTCTGGTAAATTTGAAATTTTTATAGTTCATGTCAAGCAAACGTTTGAATATAAATTTAGACATTTCTACTTCATAATCTTTGCCATGCTTTCCAGGATCAAATGATTCTCTAGTCTCATGAAAATCCATTTCGTCGTCTCCAGATATCTTCATACTTTGGACGAATCAAAATCCTAGAAATATAAATATCAAATTTATGGAAAAAGCATTTCCAAATAAATTTTTTTAAAATATTAACAAAAACAAGAACATATTTTAAAATCCGTCTCTTTGTATTTTTATTGACTTTTTTTTTATCTCAACAAAACTAAAATTAAAATGGAATTTTATAATAAGCCCTACAGTAATTCAAAAGAAGAGAAAATGTATATAAAAAAACTGAACATCTGAAAAGAAGTTAACAACTACTATCAGACCTCAGAAAGGTCATTCAAATTAATGGAAAATAGCCTAATACACACACACACATCCATATATATATATATATATATATATATATATATATATATATATATATATATATATATATATATATATATATATATATATATATATATATATATATATATATATATATATATATATATATATATATATATATATATATATATATATATATATATATATATATATATATATAATAATATATAATAAATATATATAAATATATATATAATATATATATATATATTTTATATATATATAAAATGTATATATATATATATATATATATATATATATATATATATATATATATATATATATATATATATATATATATATATATATATATATATATATATATATATATATATATATATATATATATATATATATATATTTATATAATTAGGCAATAAAGAAAACTAAAACACTGTATTTAAATTTTTCAAACTCACCATTGTAGATTAATTTTCCATTTGTACATATGTGTTCATAGCTTGTAATAAATAAGGAATCAATAAAAACTTTTAAAAAAAAGAAAAAAAAAAATGAACATGATTCCTACTAAAGGCAATTTAATGCAGCCATAGTAACAAATCCTCACTATTTTTATTTCTTTTAATTTTGCTAAAAAATTATTTAAGTAACATAAAACACTTTAAAAATAAAAATTTTTAAATACAGAGTTTCCATTTATTAAGAAGTCCTTTAATTTAAATAGTAATTTATAAGTTTTATTTATAATAGTAAAAACTGGTAACGCTACAAGATGTGCGTTTGGAGCTTCTTGTTCTATTTTTATTATTTATTTATTCATTTTATTGAAGATAGAATATTGTAATTTACAATATTATTTATTTACATATATATATATATATATATATATATATATATATATATATATATATATATATATATATATATATATATATATATATATATATATATATATATATATATATATATATATATATATATATATATATATATATATATATATATATATATATATATATATATGGCCAGACTGCACTTTGGTCCCCTTAAATATCTCAAAAAGTACTAAACCTACGTAAAAACGATAACATTTTCGGAACCGTTGAAGAATTTTGATAAGGAAAAATTGGGAAATAAAAAATAAATTCTTATAATAATAAAGTTTATATAAGTAAAGTTTATTTATTTTTAACTTCTCGAGAGAATCGTACGTCTGCCAATGAGGTTTTTTTTTTCAATTTTTCCGAAATTGGAAAAAATGGGAAATACCCCAAATCGTCTACAGGAAAAGTAGTAGACAATATCATCATCACTCACGGGTGGGGGGTACTGGGGGCAGAGCCCCCCGTATATAAATGTTCGGTATAACACCAAATTTAACTTTGTTACGTCATCAGTTGTCGTTTGTTACGTCATCAATTATCAATTTATCGTACATTTTTTATTCAAAAACCGAATTTTTTTTTTTTTTTTTTTTTACTTTTTTTCACAAGTTTTATTATTTTCTTTATCAAAATCCTTCAAGGATTCCAAAAATGTTATCGTTTTTTACGTAGGTTTAGTACTTTTTGAGATATTTAAGGGGACCAAAGTGCAGTCTGACCTATATATATATATATGGGTAAATGATGGGTAAATCCGGCAATTTTCGGATTCGAATCCGAATCCGAATCTAGTACCCTGAATCCGAATCCGCATGTGTGAAACAGAATGTCTGCATCTCCCAATAAATCCTCAATAACATTTATCAGAACTAATCGTCATTTATCATCTTCACATCCCCAAATCTTATTAAACAACATTCCTAACCACCAAGCAAAACACCCTAAAATACTAGGAATCACTAGATTCTCACCTCACCTTCACTAAACACATAAAGAACATCACAACGTCAGCAAACAGGAAACTGAATGCACTAAAAAATCATAGCCAACACAAACATACACAATCGTCAAAGCATAATCATCACAACATATAAGCAATTCAACGTCAAGTCCTCACCTATTTTTCACTAATATATCACCCACTACTATTCAAACAAAATACTAATACTACAAAACATCCAAAGCAAGCTCCCAAAACAATCTTATCTACTCCACAACAACACTTGCACCATGAAACCAAAATACTCTCCATAACCGCTCACTAAGAGATGACAGGAACACAGTTCTATTCAAAAACACTACTACCTCATCACCCTTGCCACTCTGCTCTCTCGAACCCAAATAGACACAGATTAAAACAACCACCATCATCCCCGGCACTCTTCTAGAGACTCATCTTAAATTTTAAGGAGTGGAGTTGGTGACATAGCCTAACTTTTATATATATATATATATATATATATATATATATATATATATATATATATATATATATATATATATATATATATATATATATATATATATATATATATATATATATATATATATATATATATTATAAAATTTTGTAAAAAAAAAATTGCTTTCTATGACATCATCTTGTATATCGTTTGTAAATAATTCATTAAGAAATTTTGAATTCTCTATGTTGGTATCCCTGTTGAGGCAATTTTTAAATTCCATTGTGTAAATTATTTTGTTTTGATGAATTTTTTATTTACCCAAAATTTCTTTTATAATTATTTTCCAAATTTGGGAATTATTAACATCTTCAATATTTATATTATTTGTTTTTATTTAGGCAGAATTTTATTTAGTATGTAACATTTAAATGAAATTTGTTTTGCCTTATAAATTAGGCTAAGAGGCAGAAACGGTGCTCCAGTATTTGGGATACAAATTTGTGTCGTGTTCTAAATACCATAATTATTATATGAATGAATAATTTTGCAAATTTTAATTGTCAAACTACTCGGGTAGGGGTACAAACAAATTTGCTAAATTAAAATAGTTTGAACATCATAAAGCCAGACTTTCATTGAAACTTTAACAGTATGTAGTAAGAAATTGAGAGGAGGAGATAATCAGAAAATATATTGATAGTAATGTAGGTATATAAATCTAGCAAACTAGTTCATCTGAAGCCTAAACCTTGACTTAAGGGTAAGTGTACGTTAATGGCCAGCAAATAGGCCTATTTCAAATATCTAGCAACAATGGTATGAAATATTGAAATTAATATCGATAATTTTTGTGATGTCTTTCTCTGCCTATATCGCTATAAGGCATAGGCATGTTCAGTATAGTCGGCTTTATTATATTTTCTAACAGGATTTTTAGTACATTAACTATTTTTAAATTTATTGAATATGATCTTCCACCCTATTTAAATAGTTTTTCTTCAATATACATTACATTTCCAGTATATATTTGGATAACAACAAAATACTAGGTAAGAGACTAACCCTGTATGATAAAAAAATATAAAAAATTTATTTTACCTTAAGTAGAAAAGATTGTTTTTCAAAATTGGCAAGCATTTTTTTGTACTATATTGAAACTATAAAGTCAAATTATATTAAAATGAATTAAGTATTATGATTCATGAAAGTTCACTTTTTTTATAATATAAATACCATATATCAAAATATAAAAAATAAACATTATTATAAATCATTTGGATATGTATCATTTTCAGTTTTGATTGACTGAGATTTTGGTATATCAATGAATTAATATATTAATTTTAATATTGAATTCTGTAATTATTTTAAAATATATGGTAAAGGAACATATATCTATAAGGGCTCTAAATACAATTTTTTTATATATTGATATTAATTAAATATCAGTTGTAATATTGATATCATTCATTCCTATATTGAAATATTGGTATCATTATTAAAAATAGCATCCTTTATGATTATATATATATACCATATATATATATATATATATATATATATATATATATATATATATATATAATATATATATAATATATATATATATATATATATATATAATTTATTTTTTTATGTAATTTAGGTAATTTTATTTTTTACTTTTTGAACATTTTTTTTTTTATTTAGTGAAACTACAAAGATGAAATGATCAGATTTCAATTTTATTTAATAAATTGAAGAATGGAGGATGATTTTGTAAACTAAAAACAATTAAAATAAAAAATTTTTTACAACTACGAATGTTTTAGACCATGTCTGCATTTGAAGATGAATTATCCTTTGACTTTCTTTTTACCAGTTTTCTGCATGTAAATTTGAGATTTTTTCAGCTATCTTTTAGTTAAAATTACAAATTTTATTTTATTTTTTTATTTAGAAAAAAAAAAGTTAATTTATTTTCTATAAAATTAAGATATAGAATATAGTAAATACAAATTGTATATATATATATATATATATATATATATATATATATATATATATATATATATATATATATATATATATATATATATAGCCAATGTTTGCCAGGTTAAGCGTATTTGCTGGCCATTAGGTGTACATTTACCCTTCAAGTCAATGTAATATTATGTTTTCAAATTAGTTTGTTAAATGCTGAAAGACCCAATATTCACCAGGTTAGGCCTATTTGCTAGTCATAAATGTACGTTTACCCTTCAAGTCCAGGTTAGGTTAAGTTGAACTAGTTTGTTGGGTCTAATAGGTTAGATCTATTTTTTGACCATATGTGTAAATTTACCCTTCAAGTCTAGGTTAGGTGAAGTTGAACTGGTTTATTGGATCTACCAAACTAGTTCGACTTAACCTAATACCTCACCTTAGACTTAGACTTGAAGGGTAAATGTAGCCTAATGACCAGCAAATAGGCCTGACCTGGTAAATGCTGCCTCTTTCAGTGTTTATCTAACAAACTAGTTTGACAACCTTGACTTGAAGGGTAAATGTACACCTTATTTTTTGGGGGGTTCAGAATTTAGAAATTTTTTAAAATTTCCTGTGCACAGTACCAAAATGATTGAGTATGCAGAACTTTTTTTTTTTCTAATACAGAAAAAATTTCATATTTTGACCAAAAAAATCTACCCAGAAAGGGAAAAGTTTTTTGTAGTTATCATTTATTAAATATATTTTATATAAAACATCGAAATATAAAGACTATTCTACCAAAAAAATCCAAAATTGAGAATATGAATAGTTTCTTTCCTTAAAAAAATTATTAAAATTTACTTTTGAAGGTGGTTAGGTTTTCCCTGTCCTGTTGTATATATATATATATATATATATATATATATATATATATATATATATATATATATATATATATATATATATATATATATATATATATATATATATATATATATATATATATATATAATTTTTTTTTTTTTCCAGTTAGTGCTACCATAAAGCATTGTTAATATGTTTTTATAATTCTTTAGTAATAATAAAATTTCTACAATGAGTACAACCAAAGGAAAGTCAATTGCTACAGGACCTTATAGAGCAACAAAACTGGTAAGAAGAATAAAAGTATTTTAACAGCTCATTTTTGTTATAATTATAGCATGAACTTATTAACCAATTATCATTTCATATTAATAAAAAAAAATTTCAAATGTCCATTCTCTTAGAATGGTTGGTGTTATTGAGGAAAATAAACCTTTCTTATACTTTAATGCTAAATTTTAACTATATTTTCTTTAATAATTTTTCAGAGTATAGATTTTCATATTTAGTTAATCCTTTTTTAATAATCCTCTTTTTTAAGAGTGAGAAAAGTTTGATATTTAATAAGGATGAAAATACTATTTTGAATATATATATGTATACGTATTTAAGTTTGGATTTATCATTATACAGGCCTATTCTACTTTTTTAAATTTTTAACAGAAAATTCTACATTACAAAATGAGTAAATCTTAAGTATGAAGAGCATCAAATACTAAATGAGTAAAAAAAATTGCTTTCAAAATAACATAAATAGAACAATATTAATGAATTTACTAAACATAACTTTTATTTTATGAAATAAAAGCTATCATTGTTAAATGTTAATTTAAAGGTTTGGGATAAAAAAAAAAAAATTTTTAATTAAGTTAATTTGCTTATTAGATGTTAATTTAATATTTTATTTATTCATTATATAAAAAAAATTTTTTTTTTTAAATAGTGGAATGATGCTGTTCGTTCTTTCTACAATGAAATGCCTTTGTCTCGACACTGGAGAGGATTGAAACAGTATGATAGCTGTTTTACAGCTTCTGAAGCTATTGATTGGCTGCATGATTATTTGAGATCTAATCCAAATTTTGGACAGAATGTAATCAGAGAACAGGCCACTAAATTGTTAAGGTAAAATTAAAAATTTTACTTTTTTTTTTTTTTTGCAACATTTGTAAAGGATACTTAATTTTGGCATTTATTCTTATAATAATAAGACACAGTATATTATTGATGCCAGTTTAAGATATTTGGTATATATTTTTCTGTAGTGTGTTTCTCAACATTATGGTATTAGCAGATTGTTTTGAGAATTTCTTAAAACTAATATTAACCTTTAATCTGACAAAAAAAATATTGTTTTGTAGGAAATTTGTTAAATGTGGCTTAATTATTGGGGCAAGAGGCACCAAAATTTATGCTGAGGATTTTCGAGACAACAGAGAACTTTATAAGTAAGTTAACTATTTATATTGGTACAATAAAAAATATCAAGTTTTCAATTGCCCATGCATGCTTCGTGTTACCCTATGAAATTACATAATTTATGTCAATTATTCCATCACTTATTGTCTTATGTCTTGGGATTGTTTATGTTGATATTTTATACTTCATCATTTTTATAGAAAATAGATTCTAAATTAAGATGAGATTATTTCAGTGTCATTGAGATGCTTTCTTATATAAGTAGCTTCCTTTCAATGTTTCATACAATTATACTAATGCCCCTTTTTTTTTCTGATATTTATTATTATTACTTTGCAAGGTAAAAAACAGTATATTAACTTATAGAAAATATGAAAATACCAAACTTCATTTCACAGACAATTTAACATATTAAAATATCTTCAACTTTTGGCAAAGCAAATGTCAAACCCTTCTTATGTTTAAGCTCATTTTCAACTTGTATCACAAATTTGTACTCGTATATATATATATATATATATATATATATATATATATATATATATATATATATATATATATATATATATATATATATATATATATATATATATATATATATATATATATATATATATATATTTAAGATTTGGAAATCAGTCACCATTAAAAGTTTTAAGGACCCCAGGGCGCACTCCTTTGGCTCCAATAATAGTTAATGCATTGTCAAATAATGGCTCATCACCTATCTTAAAAGGAAGTGTAAAGCAGGTTTGTTTTTATTATTATTATTATTATTAATTTTTCTTTAAAAAAAAAAAAAAAAAAAAAAAAAAAAAAAAAAAAAAAAAAAAAAATATTAATATATATATATATATATATATATATATATATATATATATATATATATATATATATATATATATATATATATATATATATATATATATATATATATATATATATATATATATAATCAGGATAAAGAAAAGAAGCAGTTTATTTGCAATACTCTGAATGAGAACATTTCAAATGAACAGACGGAGAGTTTTGTGTCAACTAAAGTTTTTCTTAGCGATGAAAAAGTAAATGAGTTTTGGAAGGAAACTTTTTTTGAAAAGTAAGTACATATGTTTTTAAATGCTGAGTGCAAAGTAATTTTATATAATCCCTCTAGGATTTGGCTTGCCAACTCCGACTCCACAGCCCTTAATATAATGGTTTAATTTTTTAAATTATGGTTTGATCTATGAATTTAATATCTGAAAATCTAAAATAAAAATTAGGTTAAATTTTATTTGCATTTATATTTTATGTTGTCATTGCAACTTGAAGCCAAGTTTTAAACACTGTCTGCAGTTGGTAATAGGGTAATTTGTTTATCAGGGCATCCTTGTATATTATACATGCTTCATACAAGAATATTATATTGGGGTGGAGTGAATTTCTTAAGGTGTCTTAAACCCTTAATCTCCCTTGAACTATTATTGAGAGATCTTTCAAAGAAAGATCACCAGGAAAAGAAACTTTGAATGTTGGGGTGAAGAAAAGTTTGATTTGTGTTTTCAAATATATATGGACAAAAGATTGTATTGAGTAGATAGGCGAAGGAGTTGAGTTTTTCAGGCTTTAAAACGGACATGTTTTCTCTGCCTACACTTGTATGAGAAGATCAGAAGTCATTTGTTTCATCAGATATTTGATGCAGAGTAGATACTTATTAGTTGTTTTTTTTTAAAGTATGTTCGCGACCGATTCTATATTTAGCAAATAGCCACAACTAAATATTTGGTATTTGAATTCGGCTAAAATATTTGGTGCACTTTATATGTAATAAACTTTATAATTTCTTTAAAGAAATATTTCAATATTATTATTATTTTTTTTTTTAAGATTGGAAATGCTAAGTGAACAGTTAATGGTGGGCGGCGATGGTAGTTCTCCATTGCTGCCTTTGTCAAGGATCAACGCCACATGGATTAGACATAATATGATCCTTCTTAAATCAAAGAGCATAAGCAGGATTGAGGGGCTTTCATCTTCTGAAGTACTCCCTAGCTGGGTGTTAAGTGCCATGAATAGTCTTGTAAATTGTAAGTAACTTCAAATTTACGTAGTTTTAAACGTTCCTTGTATAGGATATATATATATATATATATATATATATATATATATATATATATATATATATATATATATATATATATATATATATATATATATATATATATATATATTATAATTAGTTAAAGAAAAACCACTAATTTATATTTATATCTACTACCCCCTAAAACAAAAGACGAAAATCGACTTAAAAGCACGTAAAACCCGACATTAAAACAATAAAAAGTAAGACATTAAAATTAACAAAGACATTAAGTAAAATTACAAGTTAATTATAAATTAAAATAGCGAGCTTTCGATCGATTCGATCGATTTTTTTTTTTTTTTTTTTTGCCCATTGAGGTAGCCTGATGAGGATCCCCGGTTGTATGGGATCGAAAGCTCGCTATTTTAATTTATAATTAACTTGTAATTTTACTTAATGTCTTCGTTAATTTTAATGTCTTACTTTTTATTGTTTTAATGTCGGGTTTTACGTGCTTTTAAGTCGATTTTCGCCTTTTGTTTTAGGGGTAGTATATATATATATATATATATATATATATATATATATATATATATATATATATATATATATATATATATATATATATATATATATATATATATATATATATATATATATATATAATATGCATTTGATTTTTGTAATAATACTTGTAACTTTAGATGCGATTTTTTTTACTTATTAACAACTTTTATCTTTACACTTGTGTTTTATGAAATATTTAAAAAAATAATAATAAATTTTTTTTTTTTTTTTTTTTTTTTTTTTTTTTTTTTTTTTTTTTTATAATATTTAAAAAAAAAATTAATAATTATTTTACTTATGATTAACTCAGGGCCGAATTATTCTTCCTCCGTATGCAATATCCCAAACTACCCAGGAGTTGAAATAGACATCTTCAAAGTGGTTCGAGAATTTTTTTCAGAAATGGTAAATTTTATTTTAATGTAGTTCTATATATTATATCAGTTTGCTTGTAATATATTTTGATATGTTTTATTATTTTTTTAATTTTCAGGTTGTACCTTTGATTCCCTTAGAATTGTATGATCCAATTGTTAGGTTGTACATTGGTGCTGAATTCCTTGATATTGCTAATAGAACTCCAGGTTGTATAGCTAATTCTGGTAAAATAAATGATAATCATCATGATAATTCTGTTTCTTCTATTGCATCTTACGATTCTGTGGAAGATTTGATACTAAATATTAGTGCTGGTACTAATCATAATGCCAGTCATTCTAAAATAGAAACTGGCACAGATATTTTATCGTCTAATTCTTTTGATTTTCCTGAAGGAAGTAATCAAGTTCATAAAGAAAGTAGAACCCCTGTGAGAAATGTTGTGACAAATGGTTTCTCGTCAATTCCCAGAAGCTTAAGATTGAATAAATTGAATAACTATACAAATTTCAAAGATTCATATTTATATACCAAAGATGAAAAATGTTCTCCTACTCTTTCTAATAAGTGTGACTCGTTTGAAGAAAATATTTCTCGTAATAGAGTGACATTGAAGTCCCTGAAAAACAGATCGCTTTCAGGAGGGAAGATCAAAGAACAAGATTGTTCTAATTCTTCTACTTCTGTTTTTAAAAAAGGTTTGAAAACTGAAGAATTGGATAATTATTGTTTACCTCCTAATTCCTGTTTCGAAACTGCTTTTACTTCTGATAGCCCAAGGACGAGAGTAATTCCTCAGAAATCAGTTGACACTATTCATTTCCGTCAATTCAGTAATGCTTTGAGACCCAAAAGTATAGCTGTGTCGTCTCTTTCAAGCCAAAGTTTAGTTGATAAAGTTGATGCCTCTCGATGCTCTTCTAGTTTAAGTAAGTCCACATTAACTGATTCAGACTCGCATAGTGGCTTCGATAGATCTCTTTCAGAGGGAAATTTACTTAAACTCAGTAGTCAAAATCTTAATTCTGCTGAATTAAAGAAATCTTCAAATTCGAGAAGTATGCTTGCCACCAAAGTTAGGGACTCTATTAAAAGAAAAAGAGCAAAAGACATAAAGCAAAAACGGAATAAATCTAGTAATACTGATGTTGAATATAAGGACTCTGTTGATTCAAAGAATCCTAATTGTGATAATTTAAATAAACCTGAATCCCTAAATTTTGTAGTAAATAGAATGAGAACCAAATCTGGCGGATATGAAAATCCAGCTTTGTGTTTGCGCTCCTTTAGTCCTGAAACAGTAAGTTCCACTTCGTCATTTGATGTAAATGATTTTAAAAACACTTCTGGAGGATATATTAATAGACATTATAATTCAAAAAGTAGCTTGAATCATTTGGATCTGAAAAGTAAGGAGACTGAATCAAAATCCACACAGACTAGTAATGTGGATTACACTTCTACTTCATCTCACTGCAAAAGATTTACTTCTCGCAACCATAATGACTCTTACGATACCATACATTCTCTTATCAGTAGTAGAAGCAAATCAGCTACACCAGATGGATGCTTAAGTCATAGCTTATTATCAGCCCGAAGTAACAGTGTTTATTTGTCTGCTCTTTCTGGACTTGATCAGACTTCTCTGTCCTATAATTCATTCGCTTCAAAATCTCCAGAAAATTTATCAAATCATTCTATATCTCCTCCTCATTTACCTAAGCGAGAACCTAAAGTTCAAATGAACTCGTCAGAATTTGAATGTAAGTAATTCTTTTTATTATTAATCTTATTAGTCCTTGATATGAAGGTATTTGCATTTGAAAGATGATTAAAATTTTGAGATTTTTATATCAAAGATTTTAATTTTTAGTTATTTATATATTGAAAAGTTTTTGCATCATTGGCGTAACATGTTAATATTTTTTATTTTATTTTATTTTTTTAAACTACATTTCAGCTTTTCGAAATACTTTTGACGATGAAAATAATATATGTGAAAAATGTGGTCATAGCCCTAAGTCATTGTCCTCTTCAGCTAATGAATTGAGTGACGATTGGGTAGATAGAACACCTTTTGGTGCCGCTCCTCCTTTTGTAAGGGGTGGACTGTGGAAACACTATTATTCATCTCCAAGTAAGCGCCTCATTGAACATCAAAGCCGATTGCTTCGTAAAGTTTGTGGACGTGGTAATTGTGTGCCGGGTAGGGTTTTTAATGCTTTAAATTAACGTAATTCGCATATTACTTTAAGGCTTTTGTTTTCGCCATAATAATAATAAATAATAATAATAATAATCTTAAAAAGCTCAAAGTTAAAAAGTTATTTTCCATTTTCAATCAGTTACTAAATATTAAAATGTTAATAGCTGCTAGCTATTTTTTGGCTTTTACTAACATTTAACAAAATAACATTTAATTTTTTTTCTTGTTACCATATACCTGTTTTTATTTACTTATATGAAGTAATTTTAAGGTATTAAAAATAAAAAAAGTCATTTAATTAATTTTTTTAATATGAATTTAAAAAATATATATATATATATATATATATATATATATATATATATATATATATATATATATATATATATATATATATATATATATATATATATATTATATATATATATATATATATATATATATATATATATATATATATATATATATATATATATATTGGTAAATTGAACTTGAAACTTACATTTCCTTTCGTAGGACTATTAACTAAAATTGGGAAGGAAATCTGTGTCGAATTACTACAGTTACTTTTCCTGAATTTGGAGCCAAGAGTGAGAAGGAAATTGTACCTCTTGCTAAAAATGATGAACAAAGTGTCAAATAATGATAAACTTCAAATCGACAACTTAAACACCAACCGAGCTCTCGTAAGCATCGTTACTTTATTTATTTATTATTATTATGAAATATTAAAGAATGAATTATAAAGTAAGAAAAGAATTTCTACAGATGGTGAAGACATTCGCACGAAGTATTTTGCTTTCAAAGAAGGAGAGAGATTATGATGAGATGCTTGCCACGAGAATTGTCACTTTCATGATGGATAATTTTGATGCCTTGTTTTCGCCACCTGAAAGTCTTGCTGTATTGGTTCATAGAAAAATTAATGAAGTACGTTCAACAGTTGTTAAATGTAACCTTTTTTTTTTATATATACGCTTAATAAATGTTGATTTAAAAAATTATTCAGAAAATTATTCTTCTAAAACTGTCCTAAAACATATCTTAATAAACTGTCTTTAACTATTGTTAATCTTTGGGATTTCTGAGCCGGATGTTTTAGTTTTTTATTTTACCTCCTCTCTTACTTTGTTTCTCGGATGCAGATCTTTAGGAATGGTGGTTTATTTTTTTAATATTCTTTTTGGATTTAATCATTCATTTAAAAACCATTTCACCTTGTTTACCTTCTTTATATTTATAATTACTTAAATTTGTTTACTTAAATTATTTTTCTATTTAAAATCATTTCACATTTTTGCTTTTCTGCAACTTGCACTTGATTTTTAACAGTTCTATTAATTTATTTTTATTTTTTAAATGTTTTTTTTTTTTTTTATTAGTAGTTATAAAAATATTGTACCTTGCAGGTGAATTTTGCTTATTTTTTATTTATTTTCATAGGTCCTATATTTTATGCTGAAACGTGTTGATTTTTTGTTTAAAGGGGATTTTGCACACTATATCGCTCTTGTTATTTTTTTTTGTCTAATTTAGACTGGTCACTTGTAGAAGCTTTCCTTTTTAATAGTTATTTTGTGCATGCTGCTTCCTTCTTGCAGAATTCTTCAGGCAGTGAAGACACGCGATATAAATCGCTATTAAGCCTTCATCAACCTATTACTTATTGTCGCCAGGTGACTCCTGAAGCGTATGAAAAGCAGAAGTTAACTGGATCGCAACAGTTTCTTGAAGAACTACTCGATCAAATTGTCGACGGTAAAATGAGCGAAAAGGAGAAAAAGAAAAAACTAAAGGAGGTAAGTCATAATCTTTAAAAATAAAGAAATTTAAGTCAACCACCATGTTCTAATTTTTCCGGTATTGAGGAGAATGTCAGATATCTATGTACTCGAGTATGATATTTAAACTTTATATTCGATTTAACAGTTCAAATTTAGCCTGTCTTTCCTCCATTCTGTTACGAGTTTACCTGAAGTTCAAAAGTTATTACATTAAAGGATAGTAGGGTGCAGAATAGCATACATTTTTCTTGTATCATTGTCTAAAATGTGGTTGGAGACCTGGTTTGGTATTAAGGTACAAAATATAAGGACTCCCCTTAGAATATTTGAAGAAACGTGTAAAAATATGCTCTATATTTAGGTTTTATGGCACATTTTTGGATTTTTCTGGTTTGTACCGTTCATTTTGTACCTTGATTATTGTTAGCTTTTGTTATAAATCACATTAATTATAAAAACAATTTATTGGTAGATGGTACAACAGTAGAGTGATTGACTCACGTGCTTGAAGGTCCTGGTTCGATCCCTTGAGTATCCTAGGTTAGAAACTACCAAGAAAGTTCCCCTCCTCGAAATAGGGCAAAGCCCTTGAGATGCGAACTTTAAATTAAAAAAAAAAGAAACACTTTGAGAATATATGTTTTCTTGATTTTTTTTAATATATTTTATTCCAGTTCAAATTGAATTATCCAGATATTTACAATAACAAGTTTCCTCCAACATGCGAAGGAAAAGAGAACCAAATGATGGCCCCTGCAAAACCTCGAAGATTGAGAGGACTGAAAAAGTTTGCTTCAATAAAATCCATTGCCAGGCACAAGTCCTTTAGAATATAAATAGTAATTTTGATTTAACTTGGAAATTGTTGTTTTTATTTCAAAGATGATTTAAGTGGTTGGAAATGATAATTTTTTGATTTGCAAGCCTTATTTATCTACATAAAAGTATGTTAATTATGATCAATTTGGAAACAATTTTTTTTTAGAAATTTCAAAGTGGAATATTTTAGGACACAGAATTAAATATTAATCTTAATTAAGAGAAGTATTTTCCAAAAATTATTTTTCGGTTGGTCTTCACTCTTAAGAAGTTTGTTTTCAAAAAATAAAATACGTGAATCCGTTTCATAAGATTCTTTATTTTGTAATATTAATACTCATAACTTGTGCCATTGGTAATTTCAGTAAACTCCAGAAAAATGCTATACGAAGAATATAGATTCTAACAGTTTTTTCCTGGTTTTATTTGGTCGTTTTGCTTATGAATGAGAAAACTTTCCAGGTTTCTGAAGAAATATATCAACGCCCGTACGATGTAAGCAAGGTCCCAAACTCTCAAATACATTCAACATAGAAATTTCCTCATGTTGCATCGTTATGTAACCAATTGTTTATATAATCTAATTTTTATGAAGTCTAATGCACTATTATTTTTCTTAATCAACCTAAAACATATTTAATATAAATTACCATTTTTTTTCATTTTAAATGGAAATATAAATAATTTTGTAATAAAAATCAGTTTTAAAGTAAATTTAGCGTATTTTTTTACTACTGTATTTTCTTTTATCATTGGTGGTTCTTTCTTGGAAGCCCCAAAACTGTTCTGGTTTCCTGTTTTGACCCTCTCAAATTAAATGATAGCTAACGGACTTTTATTCATGATCAAATTAACTTCATCATTCATCATGCTTATTGTTTTATTTCAAATTTAGAAATAGTAACTTACACTGCTACTACTTCAGTTTTATTTTGACTCAATGTGGAACTAAATTAATGATTCTCTTAAGATAAATATCTTATTCCACTCTAACACTTGTTAATTTTATTTTACAGTTCTTTCCAATATATTTTGAAAGTATTAGGTAATACTTTTTTGCTGTTAAACTCCTATCTAATGGGTAATTATCGTTGATCAAGTCTAACTCTACTTAAGTTTTGACAGGGATGCTAGCAAACCCCTTCGTATTTTGCATTTTTTTTTTTTTTACCCTTTTCACCTTTCTAATTGCTTTAATCATTTATATGTTCTGAATGCATTTTCACTCGGACTTTATTAGTGGGATCATAATGCTTGAGAGAAAATAGACTCTCTGCCTCTCGAGATTCGAGAACGTATTGAGATAGTTTTTCCTAAATTCTTTGAATAATGGTCTTACCGTAGTTTTAGAATTTTAAACCATAACTCAAAAGATTGACAGTCTTAAGTCGTCCTGATATAGAGCAAATGTTCTTGATCTTTTGTATTTAGCACATCAGGTTTTACCCAGTCTAAGTTTTACGATTTATACCAACAATTCTTATTATTGTTAGATAAATGGATTCTATCATTTTCCACAGTAAATTAGTTTTCTTCAATGTTTATATGTAAATATTTAAGGAAAGATAGTAATGCCCTTTTTGTCATGCAGAAGAGTTCAATATCTAGTAAAGGGAAGGAGGAATGCTCTCTTAATCAGTATCCTACCTATTTGGATACGAGGCTTAATTACGCTTGTTCATGTTTTTATATATATTATTATATATATATATATATATATATATATATATATATATATATATATATATATATATATATATATATATATATATATATATATATATATATATATATATATATATATATATATATATATATATATATATATATTTTTTTTATTATCTCGTGGCGAGTTGAGATTGAATTGACCTTCAATTCAATCGGATTTCAGCTTGAGAAAGTTACACCGTATGCAAATGTGACTGTAAGAAATTCAGAAAATTTTGATGTTAAAGCGGAATAAATTACTCTAAAAGTTATGTACGTACCAAAAGGTAATCTTTATTATTTAAAGTTTAGATCTTTAGCCCCTTTCTCTTGCTAAAACAAACGTTTATCTGCTTTAAATTTTATAGTAAAAGTTGTCACTATCATCAGTATGTTGCTGTTGTTAGTATATTCTTTAATCTACATTAACATCTGATGGTTTCAAAGCATATCCTATTTAATATTTGAATACGAGCATGCTTTATAGATTTAAAATGTCTTAAATTACGAAATTTAGTACCTTGGGCAAATATAGGAATTCTGATCTGATGTGTATATATATGTGAGTCAAATTAATACTAATATATACCGTATTTTATACTCTTATATTTCAAACCATATATGCTTGCTTTATATTTTTATTTGAAATTGTATTTATTGTCTCATTGCTGTGCAGTTGTTAGTAAATTTAGTAAATCCTAAATTTGTGAAAATTTAATTAATTTTTGTAGAAGTGCAATACCTTTTTTTTTCTTCTCTTGATGTACCTGATTTGATATGATTGTACCACATTATTATTAGCAAGCACTATTGCCATATTTATTTTAAAAATTTTGCTTTTAAATAAAATTGCTTTTTAATGTTTTTACTTCTTTCCCTTAATCATTTATTATTAAAAGAGTATTGAAATAGAAATGAAATGATTGGCATCTATAATTTACGTTTGTGTTATTAATGTATAACAATATTTTTTTGACAAGTTTTAAGGCTTTCCTAAAGGACGAATGAAAACTTTTTGTTGACTAATCGTTCAACGTTAGGTTTTACAGGTTTCTGTCATTTAACGAAAATTGATTTCCCAAATCTCCTTATGCTAATTTATTAATATACTCGGAGATATTCAAAATTTATGCTGTACTACTAATCTGTATTTTATATATGCTACAGAAGACCTTTGTTTTGGTGCTCCTAGATTTTCAACATGCTTGGCCATCAGTCCCCTTTTTCAGAGTGTTACAATTGGAAACTATTCTGGCGTGGATATTAGTCCTTAAATCTCTCAAATAAATTTATCAAATTTCTTCTATTAAATATAGCATTTGACAAGTTTGTTATTCTGTTCCCTTACCATATAAGGGAACAGAAAAAATGGAGACAAAGGAAAGTGTTACACAGGCACAGTTGTTATTTCCTTTTCCTAAAATGTAGGGTTCCTTAAAAAAAAAAAAAATCCTAATTTCATGAATGCTGAATAAATATGTGCAGTAAATGCTTCTGAAAGATATTAATTTATCTCGTACTTTGGTAGCATTATTTCAGAACACTTGCTTCCTCTTGCCCAAGCTGCTAACCAGTGACAAGGATAGTTATCGTCTTAATCTTACACAGTGGCTTCTATTGCCAATGTAGATTTCTTGAATGATCATTGCTTCAATAAAATGCAAAATTCTAGTATCCCGATACAAACTCTGGGAAATTGCTACACACTATTTTAATATTAAAGCTGGATACCTCAATTCCCTTCGTTTTCAGAGTTTGACGATAGAATTAACTAACACGGATCAAAGCTAGCAACACACATGAAAGAAGTCAGAATAATAAGTAAAATGTGTTACAATACTCAACAGGGCACCTTAAAATTTCAACTTATGCAAAGGTGCAAATACATCATTCTTAATACTATTCATTGAAACGACATAATTGAACATTTCTCTCGCACAAGCACACACGAACACTACCACGGTATCTATTTACTATGACACTAGATATGTGTGTCAAATGCTGTACCTAGCAGAAAGCCCAATCACATCGGTATTTGAACCATTTGGAATAGCCCCTTTTAGTTCGAGTTCTTAGATTAGCTGTATTATTTGATCAAGATTATTTGAATTAATGTTCAACATGGTCAGTAAAACCATTTAAACCTAAAAATATCCCTGTGATTTGAAGGACCTGCGACTATAATAACTTATCTGGTTAGAACATTAAGTACTTTCAAATACCATAGGATAGTACAATTTTTAATTTAAAACATTTTTTTAACATAAATCACAAAAAGCCAGCAACATTTTCAGAGAAAGTGTTCCATTAAACATAATTTTCGGGAAATCTCGAAAGGAGTGTTATCTTGCTAAGTCGAACTATTGAACTATTTTGCCGCTAACTCTACCTTAGACGATTCATAGGCGTAACCAGAAAAATTTTCTGAGGAAGTGGGGCATGGCCTCCCTCTATCAGAGAATTTCAATTAGTCCGTTATAATTTTCTTATATATTATATATATATATATATATATATATATATATATATATATATATATATATATATATATATATATATATATATATATATATATATATATATATATATATATATATATATATATATATATATAATATATATATATATATATATATATATATATATATATATATATTATTATTATTAAAATTGCTAGCTACTAAATTCACTTTCCCTTTTTTTTATTTAATTAAAATGTGTGTACTTCATGATATATAGAAGACATATTTTTGGTCCCAAATTGAGTCGAGATAGGAACTGAAAATTTTGTTTCTGCACCGATAAAAAAAAATTTGTTCAAAAGAAAAAAATTTTTTTTTTGTTCTGCTGTTGAACCTTCGTATAGAGTTTTTTTTTTTTTTTTTTTTTTTTTTTTTTTTTTTTTTTTTTTTTTTTTTTTTTGTTGTTGTTGTTGTTGTTGAGCTAAAAAATTTCGGAAATTCTTAAACTCAAATTGTGAGTGTGGATCGAATATACTGTGTTGTGAGAAGTGATCTTTGTTAAATTTCGAAACTATAACACCTACGTGTCAATTGACGAAAATGCTTGATCTTACAGCACAGCAAAACTTAACCCTTATTAAAATTAAACTAGTCTGGATCACCGAGGAAGAGATAGACATTTTCAATTCCTTGAAGAGGCAATAAACTTTACTTCAAAACTTAGAGTTGCTTCCTTAGAGTTACAGGTGTCTTTCTTATATTTTCGGCTCGGTGATTATGGATTAAAAATTAAATTTTGGAGTAAACGAAACTGTCTTTAAGAAATTCTTTTAAAGTTTCTATATAATATGCAGAAGAATGAGGATATATAGAGACTCTGAGGATCTAGGAGCGGGTATGTGGCGGAGACAGATGCCGCAGCAAGAAATATGCTGCTCTAATGACCCTTTAATTGTTCCACCACCTAAAATTCCGATTACATATATATATATATATATATATATATATATATATATATATATATATATATATATATATATATATATATATATATATATATATATATATATATATATATATATATATATATATATATATATATAATAATAATAATAATAATAATAATAATAATAATAATTAAAATATTTTGTTTAAAACTATTTTTTAATTTTTACGTGAGGTTACGTCAGAATTATTATTACTATGCTTCTACCAACCTTAAAGTATGTCTATAACCTCAGAAACTATGCTAATTATTAGCCTGTACATATGTTTAATTAAAGAGCACATATGCATAAACAAACACTTGTTACCGCAAATAATATTGATAAGGATTTAATTAATAATATTTGTATATTTAAGAATCTATATTACTATTAATATATATATATATATATATATATATATATATATATATATATATATATATATATATATATATATATATATATATATATATATATATATATATATATATATATATATATATATATATATATATATATAATATATCATAAATATACGTGTATTGAAAATTTTACGTGACGTAGAACTCTTCTCATTAAGCCACGTCACGCTTAGCTTCGCATTTATTCCTCGAATATTCTGTCTGCTTGTTTGTTTTGTTGTTGATGAAGAGTGAAAACCATATCTTCGATTGGTCTCTTTCGAGTAGCGGTGATAAGATTTGTATCTCGTTATGTTCTATAAAAAGAAACGCGCTCTCTCGTTAATTGTTTGTTTATAGCCTGACGTCTTCTGAGAAACTTCGTGCATTCTAAATGTGCTTATGGATGTTGTGCTAAATTATATACTTTATTGAAAAAATTTGTGTAGTGGTTAGAATAAAAGTAAATATTGTAAACGGCAATAAATTAATTTTTTTGTTTTTTTCGAAAGTTTTGTTTTCAAGTGTCTTTACTGCAAGAGATTAATAAGAAAGATATTGACAATGTGCGACTCGTCGTGGCTGGTCTGTTTGACCATTACATATATTCTTATTACTCAACCATGCAAGATATTGTGTTCTCAGGAGCTAGACACTTATAAAAGTCCTTCTATAAATGCATTAATTCCTTCTACTGCAGATATTCATCTAATCAGCAGAGAATGGGAAAATGGCAACGTAGATGCTGGAGCTCAGTTAAGTTTTATTCAAGCATTAGGTATAGGAACTGATCAAGATATTGGGAGCGCCATTTCATTATCAAATTCCCTCCTGTCGAGTGGGGCCGCAAGAGCTTACACAACGTATGCGCTTCTTTTAAATCATAATTTAACAGAAACAAATTTATCTGAAAATGAAAGAGAAAAAAAGGTCATGAGTAATTATGTCATCGCAGCCTTGAATGGCGATCCGCTAGCACAGATGATAGCTGGGGAAATGTACTACAAACAGGGGGACTGCCAATCAGCTGTAAGCTATCACTCTAAAGTTTCCTCTTTTGTCATTCAAAATATACCGGAAATGGAAGTTTCTCAGCCTACCTTTGTTGATTATGTATGGGAGGATGACGGCTTTCTGCCGAGAGAGGCTTTTCCTTCTCAAGACATGCTTGATTATTTTGAATACATGTCAGTTAGTGAAAATGAGGCTGCTCTCAAAGTAGCTTCTCTCCTCATGTCGGGAGCAAGTTCGATTAAGAGAGATTTCTCTAAAGCAGAACGTTATCTTAGAAGGGCTGTTGAAGGAAATAGCACTTTAGCAATGATTTGGCTTGCTCAATTGCAGTTGAGGAACTTAATTGACGGAGATGACGCTGAAGCTCTTATGCTGCTCGAAAAGGCCCTTGAATATGGAAATGAGTTGGCCCATTCTGGGCTAGGTAGAATTTACATGGAGGGGAGAGCTGGAGTCCAAAAAGATTTCAAAAAGGCAGAGCATCATTTCGAAAAAGGCTTGGCAACAGGAAATATTGATGCATACTATCAGTTAGGAAAACTATACGCTATGGAAGAAGGGTCCCGTGCGGCTGCATTGGCTGCGAATGTATGGTCAATTCCAGCTGCATTAGGACATGTTCACGCTTCTTGGTCAATGGCAGAATATTACAGGACAAATTTTATGGAACCATCTTATCGTACAGTGTTTACCTCAAAAGAAGATACTGCTCTTGTGCCAAAGATCTGTGACCTTGCATATTCTCATTATCAAACTGTTGCTCAAGCAGGTGAATACTCCGACTTATTCAACGAGGCATTTAATGATTATAAAAATGGAAGAAATGAAGCTGCCCTTATGAAGTATTTACTACTTTCGGATCTTGGGTACACCGCTGGGCATATTAACGCGGGAAGAATTCTTGACGAAGGAGTTTCTAATTTATACAAAAATGAAGTATTGTTAAGGAAAAGAGCATTTGAGATGTGGAGTAGGGCAGCAAAGGACGGCAACCCGAAAGGATATGTTAGATTAGGCGATTACATTTATTATGGCTTGGGGGAAATTGAAAAAAACATAACAGCAGCGGTTGATTATTACGCGAAAGCATACGCTAGAGGAGAACCTGAAGGTGGCTTTTCTCTGGCATTAGCAACTGAATGGGGAGATGGTATCCAACAGGATTTGTTAGAAGCAGAAAAAATCTACACTACTTTAATCGATAAACACAGCGATGCCGTTGTTCCGGCTTCCATTGCCCTATTTCGATTAAAATCTTTTGTTTATATCAATGACAAATTTAATATCAATGTTTATAATGAATTAAATCAACTTTCTGGAAAAATTTCTTTGACTTTAGAAAAATTTACCAAAAAGGTGGTCAGTCTTTCGTACTACTGGGACTATATATTAATGATATTATTGGTATTGTTTATTTTAGCAAATCGTGTATTTAGAAGTATATTATATATATATATATATATATATATATATATATATATATATATATATATATATATATATATATATATATATATATATATATATATATATATATATATATATATATATATATATATATATATATATATATATATATATATATATATATATATATATATATATATATATATATATATATATATATATATATATATATATATATATATATATATATATATATATATATATATATATATATATATATATATATATATATATATATATATATATATATATATATATATATATATAATATATATATATATATATATATATATATATATATATATATTTATTAATTTTTTTTTTTTTTTTTTTTTTTTTTATTTAATTTTATTATAAATAAAATATATATTTATTTTAAAATTATATTTATAAATATATATATAATATATATAATATATATATATATATATATATATATATATATATATATATATATATATATATATATATATATATATATATATATATATATATATATATATATATATATATATATATATATATATATATATATATATATATATATAATTAATTAATAATTTATTTTTTATTATTAATATATATATATATATATATATATATATATATATATATATATATATATATATATATATATATATATATATATATATATATATATATATATATTATATATATATAATATTATAATATTATTATAAATTTTAAAATTTTTTTTTTTTTTTTAATAAATTTATTTTATATATATATATAAAGGCATTATTTTTTTTACAAATAATAAATTTATTTTTTTAATTTATTTTTCTCTTCCTTTTTATTTATCAAATTATGAAAAATAAAATGAAAAAAAAATTTTTTTTTTTTTTAAAAATTTAAAAATAAAATTATATTAAAGGTTATATATTATTATTATTATTATTATTAATTATTATTATTATTATTATTATTATTATTATTATTATTATTATTATTATTATTATTATTATTATTATTATTATTATTATTATTATTATTATTATTATTATTATTATTATTATTTTTATTATTATTATTTTTATTATTTATTAGGTACTCCATTAATACATTTATTAAATTCTGTTGTAATGTATTCTTTCTTTAAAATAAATATTAGCGATTACTAATTCTATCTAATTTTGAGATAAGATTATTTAAGTAAAACTAGCGATTATAGATTATTTATTTTGTATGATAAGTACGTACTTTTAATTTATAGAAAGAAAGCCAACCATGATATTGTTTATCACTGTTACAAGTGGACTTTATTATAGGATTTACAAATGTGTATTTATACTTCGGTAACTGTTATCAGTTCTCTCTGGCGTTATTTCACTTATCTGTTATGAATAATTGTGGGAATGATAGATACCTAGATCGATAGTTTTAAGCCCATGTTAAAGAAAGACAAAGGTTTTTTTTTTATAATAACTAAAGATAAATCCTAAATCATTTTTTAAAATAAACTGGTAGTTTTGTTTTATACCTCTGTTGGGTGAGAGCTGGAGGCCCACATTAAGTCCAATAGAGTTGGACGAAAGAATCATAAAAAAATGAGCTCTAATGAAAGGTCGAAATGATCAAAAATACAGGATTTAAAAATGTCCAAGGCAAAGGAATTGGAGAAAATAGAGATAGGAGTGTTGCAGACTTTACTAGTGCGGTACATCTACGAAATGAGAATAGCAGTTTGGAGTCAGTGAGAAGTCAGAGAAACAGAGAAAGGCTAAACCTTTGTGGAAAGGCGTGTCGTAAGAACTTTCTTTAAAAGAGAAGGTGTAATTAGACTATTAGAGAGCGGAAGAACAGTATATTTTGTATTAATATCGAAAGTGTTTGGAGGGAAATGCAATGGTTCGACTGACTGAAAGGGACTGGAGAGAGGAACAGTAGAAGAGTTGATATAGCGAAAACACTAGATTCCACCAGTTAAAATAGTACTGTATGAGTTTAACCACCACAAATATGTGAGGCATTTTCCATACAAACGTGAACCACACTCTCTTGATGAGGAAATATCTGGAACGGTTCAAAGAAATTCTGAAGGCGCCCCTCGGAACACCTCTAACAAGATGCATTCATGCTATTTTCAGAAAACAAGAATCAGACCATATAATTCTCTTTTATAATTTTATTCTTTTTTCCTCTTTTATTCTATAAAAAAACCACACATATATATATATATATATATATATATATATATATATATATATATATATATATATATATATATATATATATATATATATATATATATATATATATATCTGAGAGCGGTTTGTGGTGTAAGTAGAAGGGGGAGAGTCAGGAATGTGAGAATAAAGGAGCAATGTGCTTGGGGAAGGAGTATGGTTGAGAGAGCTGAACAGAACATGCTGAGGTGGTTTGGGCATGTTTGTAGGATGAATGATGGGAGATTGGCTAAAAAGGTGTTTATATCGAAGATTGAAGATGTAAGAGGTAGGGGAAGACCTAGGGAAGGTTGGGTAAGTAGCGTCAAGGAGTTATTTGGGGATAGGGGCTGGGATGGGAAGAGGGTTTGGGGTTGACGGAGGACAGGAATAAATGGAAAAGATTGATGAGGGGATGAATGCTGGTAATTTGTGGCCTGTAGCAGTCAACATCCCATGTTTGTGGAAAAAGTTGAGTATAATATATATATATATATATATATATATATATATATATATATATATATATATATATATATATATATATATATATATATATATATATATATATATATATATATATATATATATATATTTATTTATTTATTTATATTTTAGTATTTTAGTCTTCGAAATAGCTATAAAATCTCTTAAATTTTTTATCCGTCGCTGATTCAGCAACCTGGCAGTGCGAGCCAAACATAAACTATGGAGCCAAATGATAATACGACATTGAAGTTAATGTGTTGTTAAATAATCGTACTTTCTGCACTTTGTTAATTTAATTTTTAATTTTTAGTGTCTTTTGTATACAAAATCGTTTTCCGTGGCCCAATTTACCAAAAAGAAAAAGGATTTCAGATCAATTCGTCTTCGTAGTTTCGATGTATTAAGAAAAAAAAAAAATGTTCACTTGCATGCACGACACATTATTATTTTAGGTTCCTTTTATAGTTTGTTACCCGGTTGTCTTTTACGAATCCTCTTTGGCGCACTTTTTTTCGGTGACGAATTTTTTTTCCCATGTCTGCGAATGTCTATTGAATATCTCTTGAAAGTTATATACGTGCAATATGTAGGTATATTGTTGGTTTCAGCAACCTGGTCTATGAAAAAATCCACTACTGTGAACCAGACTACTACCATAAAGTTTAATGAAGCATGGAAGACCTTTTTTGTATAGTAAATACACCGAAAATCAAAAATTTTATAATAAAAACCTATTATTGCTAGGGAAGGTACCATTGTTAATATCAAGACTGATATATTGATAAATCAATAAAGCAAAATATTTATATTGGTATAGATACTTAAGTATATTTAAATACATATTGCATAAATATTAATCAATGGGGCTCTGCCCCAATACCTACCAATCCTTTAGTGGTGAAAGTTTAATTATACTATATATTGATATTTATCAAATTTTAATTTGATGTGGATTCATCAAACGGTTGTTATTCAAAATGGCACCCTTCTTTAATAATAAAATTAACATGCTTTATAACAAAATTTTTAGATTTTTGTGGTATTTAATGTATAAAAGTGCACTTACATTTCAGTAGACTTTAATACATTTCAATATATTTTTTTTTATCTTTATAGTTTCTATAGAGTACAAACAAAACTATCTCACCATATCAAGCCCTTATAAAATATAAATAGAGGTATAAGATCTATTTTTAAATCTCTAAATCTATATCAACTTTAATTCAAATTTATATGATGATTTGTTCCAAATTTTTATGATTATAATTAGTATTATTGTCAGAGTATTGACTTAGAGGCTTTGCATGCCTTATATTTAATAAAGAGCCACCCATTATATATATATATATATATATATATATATATATATATATATATATATATATATATATATATATATATATATATATATATATATATATATATATATATATATATATATTACAATTGTGGTATAATGGTAGAGTTCTTTGCTCACATGATTGAGGTCACTGGTTCAATCCTTCAACCTTCAAGCAAATTATAGATTAAAACTATTAAGAATTTTCCTTCCTCTAGTAAGCTAATGCCTGAGTTGCTAGCTTTATATATATATATATATATATATATATATATATATATATATATATATATATATATATATATATATATATATATATATATATATATATATATATATATAAGGTACCATTGAGTTTGTCTTATTTACAGTGAAAATATGAGGCCTAGCAGTTTAAATAAGAAAACTGTCAAACCTAGTTTGCAAGCATCTTATAAATATAAAAGTAAAATATCAAAAGGAAGGAGACTTAATCAATCAAAAAAATCTAAAAATGTGAGCATAAATGTTTTACGTGCAAATAGTAATGTAAGTACCTTGTTTTTTCATTTTTAAAGTTTGTGATACTTAAGTTATTATTATTATTATTATTATTATTATTATTATTATTATTGAAAAATATATGATGATTAAATTTAAAATTGATAATTTAAATCATTCTTAAAGTCTAAACTGAACCAACTTTGATTGCACTCAGTAAAATTATTTTTTGTAAGTATTAAATTTTATTTAATATTAATTAGTATTTTTTTAAATTAATTAGCAGTAAACTCTATGAATGAAATTCATTTTTTTTTAATTTGTTTATAATTTATATTCTTGTAACCTGTGTAACAAATTGTAGACTTTTAAACCCCAAAATTGATACATATGCATATAATTTTGATTGATTCATGTGGTTTGACTTTTTTATTTCACCATCATATGACTACTATACTTGAATATATATTTTGTATATCGTGGAATGGTTTGAAAAGTAGGTGTGGTCAAAGTGAAATGATTTTTATCATGAATTTCAAAAACTTTTATTCTTGTTTTTTGCTTTGATTTTCACTATATATATATATATATATATATATATATATATATATATATATATATATATATATATATATATATATATATATATATATATATATATATATATATATATATATATATATATATATATATATATATATATATATATATATATTACTATTTTTAGGAAGAGGTTTTGAAGCCAGAAATCCTCCATAATTGTGAATATCTTAGCAAGTGTCAAAATTTATGGAAAATAGAGTCCTATTCTTCTCTCTCTCTTCCAAAGGAAGTTTTATCATGGGCATTTGAATTATGTAAAGCCAATGTAAAGAAAATGTTAGTATATGTATATATATATATATATATATATATATATATATATATATATATATATATATATATATATATATATATATATATATATATATATATATATATATATATATATATATATATATATATATATATATATATATATTATTTCACCTCTGGTGGGCAAAGTGAAATAGGGAGAAAATCAGAAACTTGGTCAAATTAAAGGCCGACATGCCCCAATACACGTCGTTTGAAGGTGTGTAAGTCATAGGAAGTTGGGAAAATAGATAAAGGGAATGTGTTCCAGACTTTACCAGTAGAGTACATGTAAGATTGATCATAGTGGTTATGTCTGGGGACAGAAAGGATGGAGTGTGTAGAAATACATGTCGCACGAGCCCTTTTCAATGGAGAATGTATGCGATGGGAGAGTTAAGAAGAGCAGTGTCCATTGTAATAATAATAAATTAATGAATGAATAAGTAATTAAATAAATAAATAAGCATAAATGGGAACTTTGAATGTCTCAGTTTCTTTTGAACCATATCAGATCGCTTTGCAGAAAATTTGTTTTAAATCTCTTGAATCAAACCTAATAATGATTTCCTCTTTGGACTCGTGTTTTCTAAACCTTGATATTCGTTAACGTGCAGAATGTGTGTTCTCAATTGCAAATTAATTTAGAACTCTTAAGTTTTCATAGTAGTCACGGAAGAACAGGCAATATTTCTTGTCTTATAGACAGTGACCTTATTAATAGGAATAACTTTTCATGACTTGATTAGTATGTAGTTTTTTTATATATGTAATTGGATTAATTATTATTTTACATAGACAATACAAAAATTCTCTTTTTCTTTTCAACAGGTATGAAGAAACAAGTGGTTGGGATGAAGAAGGAAAGTTTAATGAAATGGCTCACCCTGCAGCTAAATACATTATAATAAAGGAAAAAGATACTAACAAACTATTAGCGTTTTCGCATTTCAGATTTGATGTAGATTATTCAGAAGAAGTTCTTTATTGGTAAGAGTATTTGTTTGAAGTTAACTATTAAGTAAATAAATAACATTATCAAAGTATTCCTTACTACAACTCTAACAGTCTCCTTATCCAATTTTTACTACGAATTTATGAGGAAAAGTCCTTTCATTGTTAAATTCATACTCCTGAATTATACTTTGTTCTATTCATATATCTTTGTTCACTTTTTTTTTTTTTACCTTTTTCTTTAAAGAATTACTTGGCAAGTTATAATCATTCTGCGTGCTTCTCAAATTTTTTATGAGTGAAACAGGATAGGTTTCGGAAATCTTCACTTTTAATTAACAAAGATCTTAGCATATGCTGAGCTCTCTTTCGTTAAAGTACATTTGGTACTGCTTTCACTTCTCAGCGTTCTGACTTCTTATTTCTTCAGAACTCTTTCTCTGGAGGCTTTATTATCTTTGCATTGATAAACTTAAATAATAGCCACCTTTAATCATGTTTTCAAATCTGAAAATGATAGCTATACCGGCTTCCATAATGGTCATATCTAGACATTCTTATCGTACTTTTCGGTGACTTGTCAAATATTCCTACTAAACATCTTCCTTTTTCTTTTGGCATTTATTTATTCAAATTTCTTTTAGTGGGTTTCTTATTTGAAATATAGACTAGTTTCACTTTGTTTGAAGTTTTTATTTTGAATGTTTAGAACTGTATATATATATATATATATATATATATATATATATATATATATATATATATATATATATATATATATATATATATATATATATATATATATATATATATATATATATATATATATTAGTTATGAGCTTCATGTTATTCCTGAAGAACGAAGCAGAGGAATAGGGAAGTTTTTATTAGTTATTTTAGAAACTTTGGCAATCACCTACAAAATGGAAAAAGTCATATTAACAGTTTTTAAGTCAAATACAAGTGCAATTAAATTTTACACTAAAAACGGGTAAGTTTTTTTTTTTTTTTTTTTTTTTTAATGTAGCTTGTTATTTTATCTATAAAAAAAGCTTCTCGTGTAGTGAATTCTCGATCCTCACTTTAATATTTTTTCTAGTCTTCTTTCTTCCCTGGCACCTCTGTGACGAAAGATTTGTTTCGTTTCAATCACACCTTAATCAAACTTTTCTATTTTTGCCTTTTTTTCATTTGGAATGGGTCCTAGTCATTTCTTTCTATTGAATATATCTAAAAAGGCTTATTCACTTATTGTTGCACGTGCGGTAATCATTTACATGTATATATTTTGTCTCTACTATGTAGATTCACATTAATCTTCTGTATTTATTCCCTTTAAATTTGTGGTACATTGTGAATGTGAATAATTATGTATAACTCTAGTATCAACATTAATTTTATGTTAATTAAATTTTGAATCTTTAAATAATCGTTGGAAATTGATTGCAGATGTGCATACGAGGCACCTTGCCAGTTAAATTGGTAATTTTAACCCTTTTCTGTGTGACAATCCAGACTGAGAAATTTTATTTAGTTTTTTATTGTGAGAGAAGGGATCAACATTGAATAATTTTTGAATTAACATAAATTGGGTTTCTTTAACATTGTTTTAATAGTTAGTTAATTTTGTATTTTTTACTATCATAATATATATATATATATATATATATATATATATATATATATATATATATATATATATATATATATATATATATATATATATATATATATATATATATATATATATATATATATGCCCATGTTCTCCTTTTGGTTAAATTTTCTAAAGAGAAAACAGATTTATCAGATTTATAATAAATATACCATTTTTATACAAAATTATTACCGCTTTTTTTTTTTTTTTTTTTTGATAATTGGTTGTAGAAATATGACCAGTTAAAACTGTCTAAAATTGGTGATAAAAAATATCTATAAGCAGTATTAATTGGCCTCCCCCCCACCTTTTTTTGGTGGGCGGGTGCTTCACCTATCTCAGTTCGTAGGCTTTCAAAAAATAAAAGGTTCAGATCAGTTAATGCATATAGTTTTTCGTGTAAATCTTTCAAATTGTACAAATATAGATAAACGCTTTTATTCCGTTTACAAAACCCGAAACCGATAGCCTAATTTGGTAAAAAAAAATTAAATTTTTTTTCCCATCTTTTATAATATATAATATTTTATCTTTTTACAGGTATGAAGAAGATCGAACAAGTCCGATTGGTAAAAGCTACGTTATCTTGAGTAAATATGTTTTTGATGGGCAATACATGAAGCATTGTGCAGAAATAATTTATTAAATAAACCCCTTTTAGGTTTATTGAACAGATCTAGTCGATAACTTTTGAACTGAACAACTAATAAACTTTCATGACGAATGAGAATTAGTAGATGACCAAGACCACTTTGACTTAGTTGAATATTTTATAATCTGTAATGATTTCCATTAACTGAAGTGTTAAAAAAATAAATATTTCCCATTTTGATACAAAAGCTTTGATTACTTACCTTTCTCAACTATTTATTAGTCTCTCTATCGTTCGTTATAATTTAGAATAGAATTTTTTTTTTTTTCCAAAAAAACTGAACCATACTTGAATATCATAAGGCACTTGTGTATATGAATAGTAATCAGTTTTTGAAGTAAAATAAAACTAGTCACTTTTTTTTTTTTTTTTTTTAAATACCTAACCCCGCAGAAATTTGTGCCGTACAAATGACGTAATGTTATGAAAAACTTATTTTTTTTAAAGTTTAATGTTTAGTAAAATATATCACATTGAAACAATGAGATTTACAAATATATTTGGAATACAATACTTCTTTGCTACTCTACATTTGGTTTAAGGAAAGGCTTATCTTTATCATCATCTTCCTTAAATATATTAACGTTCTTTGGGCTTATCCTTAGTGGATTCTTTTGCCTCGGAAGCCCATTTCCCAAATCTTCGCGATGGATCAATGTAATTTTTCACAGTGGGATTGTTGCGTACTTTGTCATTTGACATAATATGTTGCTGTATTTTTTTCTTAGCCTCCTCAACAAGATATGCGGTCTTATCAGTTCTTTTAATTTCAAATTTAACAGGCGTAGGTTTGGGATTTTCTTTAGGTAGAGGAATATTGGAAAGTGAGCCATTTTTACTATCTTGAGAGCTTTTGTCCTTATAAAGAGGTTTATTACCGTAGTAACTAAACGGGGAATCAGCTGGGATTTTATAAGGTTTTGGTTTGTGAGAACGAATCGGTGAACGAGATCGTGACCTGCGATAGCGCGAGTGTCTCTCCCTTGAACGAGATCTAGAATATTTACGATATTTATTATATCTTCCAGCAGATCGCGACCGAGAGCGTGATCTGTAACTTCGTGACCGTGACCTCCTTCCACGTTTTTCTCTCAAACGTGATCTGGGTCTACCTCTTGAATGTGATCTTGATCGTCTGGACCTACCTCTTGAATGTGATCTCGATCTTGATCGTCTTGATCTACCTCTTGAATGTGATCTCGATCTTGATCTTCTGGATCTACCTCTTGATTTTGATCGCGACCTACTTTTTGATGATATTGACGAAGGACTAGATGGGGAAGATATTTTGATTAACTTTTCACAAGCCTCTGCTGCTTTTCGAACTTTTTCAGCTATTGTTTTCGGTGATGATTCAGAATTAGAAATACTTTTAATTTTAGGCAGCTTTTTCTTTTTTCCCGCTTTTTTCTGTTTTTCTTCTTCTTCTTGATCACTTTCACTATCATTTTCTAAAAATGCTGGGTGAGTTGACAGTCTAAGTTTAGAGGCCAATGGATTAGCTTTCGTTTTTTCCTTTGTCTTCTCCTCCTTAGCTGTTGATCTATATATATATATATATATATATATATATTATATATATATATATATATATATATATATATATATATATATATATATATATATATATATATATATATATATATATATATATATATATATATATATATATATATATATATATATATATATATATATATATATATATATATATATATATATATATATATATATAAAGGTCCTGGAACTTAAAACAAACACCCAATCATAATATTAGAGTACCTATTCTTTAATACATACTTTTCACTCTGTCAAGTATACATTTATTTCAAAGGCTAAAAACTACTATAATATCTTAAAGTCAAGTAGAATCAATAAAATGAGAGAACGCTAGCTGATTACTTACGTCTCAAGGTTTCAAAATAGACATTAAAAAAAAAAATTTGAAATTGTATGGTCAACTAAATTGTGTAATCATTTGAATATTTGCTAAAAAAAATTAAATAAATCAAACATATCGAAGTTTTAAAGCACAATTGAATGGTCCCAAATAAAACACAAAAGAGTATAAGAAAACACCGATTGTTAACTGAGAAGTCTGAAATACTTTTGCTATTTAAAAATAACGAATAGGTGCTCTTAAGTTAAATGCAAAAAAATTAAAAAGTTGTAAAAACGACTACCAACCCTAATATGGAATTTAAAATATTAGGAACAAATTACAAAAAAAAATATATATATATATATATATATATATATATATATATATATATATATATATATATATATATATATATATATATATATATATATATATATATATATATATATATATATATATATATATATATATATATATATATATATATATATATATATAACATGATCATCCCTATCATGTTTATAAAGAGCGTAATTAAAAGATGTCACAACATGAAGCCTTTCAAAGGATAAATATTTATCTCCTCTCTCCACCTCCTCCCCCCCCCCAAAAAAAAAAAAAAAAAAAAAAAAAAAAGTTTCATTTACAATTTACAGCAAATTAAATTTAAGAAAAAATTTCTGTAAACATTTTTCAATTTATATATTAAAAAAAAAAAAAAATTCTATATAATAATAATAATAAACTTACTCTGTTGGAGAGGAATTCATAGCCTCCATTTTCTTATAATATGCCTTTAATTTTTCTTCCAAATCGTTTAATTCTGGTACTGCTATATCAGCTCTACAAAAAACAATTATTATTATTATTAATTATTATTATTATTATTATTTCTTTTACAAGATGATAAAAGGAAGTTACTTACTCTGAAACCGGGTTTTTTCTTCCTTTCTTTTCTTTTTTCTTCACTCTCTTCTTTTTCTTATTCTTCTTTGATTTCTTTGATGCCTTCTTCTTTTTAACTTTTCGACTATCAGCGCTGGAACTGCGAGAACTACTTTTACTACTGCTGCTGCTGCTACTTCGACTGCGATTACTGCTGCTACTACTACTGCTTTTACTGGCTTTGTCATCGCTACCGCTACTACTGCTGCTACTACTTCGTTTGCGCGTTTTGACCGCTTTGACCAATTCTATAATGAAGAAAATAAAAATAAACGAAAAATTCCATTTTTAAGGAAAGAATTTTTTTTATTAAAAATATGAAATTGAAAAAAAAAAAAAAACCTTTTTGGATACTTCTTCTCCGGGGTTCTTGGGTTGTGTTGCTGACTCTCCTTTTCTGAGTTGTTGCTCTAAAAAAAAATAAAAATTTAATCTCATAAGATTTCAAAATAATAATTATACAAACACGTATAACACTGGAAAAACTATGGAATTTAAAACTATAACTTGAAGATACTTTAAATTATCCAAATTCTTTCTTTAAAATCTAACCTAATTCAAATAACTTATAAAATTAAGTAATTACAAAGTACGCAGCAGAAAACTTTCTGTGGAAGAGTTCTTATAGCATAATGACATTTCCTTTATTTTGGGGGAGGTTTCGAAAGCTATTCAAGATAAAAAAAAAAAACAACGCATTGTAGGGAATTATATAATTCAATGCCCTTAGCGAATGTATAATTAAGTCCTCCTTATTTAGTCATTTTTCTTGTCCTGTCTAAAACTGTAAACTTACAGAGACAATAATTTAAAACGTTATCAATCATAAGTAATATAAACACAGGAAATATTAACACATTATACATTAATATTCCATACTTGTTTTAAATTTTTCTTCTTCTAAGGCTGTCTCAAAGTTTTTCAGCAGACGCCAAAGGCAAGGATTTCATTATATAAACTAATAATATAATCATATAAGTTTTTGCCATTAATGATTTTATTCAAGGCACTTTACTAAACTTTTTTCATTTATTTTTCCAAGGTTGCTTTAAATAAATTTCCTGAGATCATCTCCCATCATATGAATAAAAAGCATACTTCGATGAAGTTATAAATTTTGATGTTATTCATTAATAAAGAGCAATCATTGGTGCAGAAACTTGCTCTAAAATTTTATTTCCAGCTTCTCCATATATGCAAAGATTATTTATTTTCCAAATAAGAGTTCTACACTATTATTAGCTGTATCTCTTCAGACTCTATCATGGCTGAAATAAGAATTAATCACATATTAAAATTTTTAAATTTTTTTAATACCTTTCCGTTTTCTTTTGATTACTTGCAAATTTTCAAAGCCCCTTTCACAGGTACCTGTCGTTAAGTTAATTTCCTCTTTAACAATATCAAATTTTCTTAACATTTCAAATTGATATTAGTTTACCATACCTTAATAAAAGAGTATGATAAATTTAATTTTCAAATTTTCACAAGTTAATTGTGCTATTTTGAACTTTTAAGCAATGGAATTAAAATCACTCATGAAAGTGGACTCTAATACGGATTTTAAAAAGTGGTACGAGCGTTGTCATATGAATGCTGCAAGCAAAGAAGGCCGGGGGGAATGGGGAAAGATATTTTATTAAGTATATATATATATATATATATATATATATATATATATATATATATATATATATATATATATATATATATATATATATATATATATATATATATATATATATATATATATATATATATATATATATATATATATATATATATATATATATATTACCTTGAATCTAACTCCTTTAAAAACTGCTCCACTCTTGCTTTATAATTTGAATCTTCGGAATATGCTAAAGCTACCTCAGAAATAGATGGTGCTATATTTATAATAATAATAATAAAAAAAAATCAATTAATATATTTAGTATAAATAAAAAATTTAAAACATTGACAAGTTTTAGAAAGATTTTAATTTTAATTTTTAAAAAAAAAAAAAAAAAAAAAAAAAAAAAAAAAAAAAAAAAAAAAAAAAAAAAGGCAAAAAAAAAAAAAAAATAAAATATATATAATATATATATATATATATATATATATATATATATATATATATATATATATATATATATATATATATATATATATATATATATATATATATATATATATATATATATATATATATATATATATATATATATATATAAGAATTACCAACAAGTTTTGGGAAATATTACCTTGAACCTATTTATTATTAAAGTTTTTAGTACAATGACTTAAAAATAAAACATATATTATATATATATATATATATATATATATATATATATATATATATATATATATATTATATATATATATATATATATATATATATATAAACTGAAGAATAAAAGTACTGTGCGGTGAAAAGATTAAGATCAAAAACAAAAAACAAAAGTTAATTTCCGCATCAGAACATTTCCTGGTGGTGAATTTTCGTTTAACTTAAATTCGATTATGACGCCAAATTAAAGGATTTAGTGAAAAGGAGATCAGGTCTTGTGTAGAAACCAAAATAAATTTTAAAATAAGAATCATGTACAGGGTGACTATTTTATATGCCAGAGTGAGCAACAGGAATGAAAAAAATTGTGAGTTGTCTTTCCCAAGCAGGTATTATCACAGTCTCCACATTTGTATGTATATATGTATGTGTGGTTGGTTTCATGAGGAAAAATAAATATTTTAAATATTGTGGTACCTATTTTTTTTAATTTTTGTTATTAAGGGTGAAAAATTCATATAAACACTTGACCAATTATTTTTCAAAGGATAGAAGGTACATTCATTTCAAGCTGGCATATACAACTTAGATGCACAAAAAAGCACACTAAATCAGATCTAACCATAAAGCTTTTATATCCTAACGCAATTTAAACATGTTAAAATTGGTGATATGGTGTTTATTTAGGCTTCTGTAATGGAAGTCTTGTTGATGTTTGTCAAAATTATCATCGACGATTCCCTATCTGCACTACTGAATTCTATAGTTTATTAGCATATACTCCAAACTGCATGAAATTGGTACTGTTCAAAATAGTTTTACTTCTGAACATACAAATTAAAAAACTATGGATGAAGTGGAAAACATTCTTAAATTGGTAAAGCATTGTCTTATTACATACTGAGAATTTCTACAAATTTCCGAATCTCTCCACATACATGATGTATGGCGTACACTATATCAACATATTTTGTATCCATTTAACATAAAGCTGGTCCACCTTCAGCCTGGAGAAGCTATTCGTTGTAATTCTATCATCCACCAAAACTATAAATGCCACTGTAGAAAAAAATTCCTGACATCGCTTGTGACCAGGTGTTACGCTGTATGAAGAAAATCAGTAGATTCTGTTGCCTTACTAAATCTCTCAAAAAAGATTTATCAATAATTTTCTGCAAAAAAATAAAAGCTTCCACTGCTATGGGGGATTTTTCCTTGGCTAAAAAAAATTTGTGTGTTCTTTCAACATAACTGAGCTATTGGATATTTGTAATTATAGACGTTATGTAACATGCATCCAAACTGGATTTACAAGTGTGATGGATCAGCCAGTGGTCGTAGTTCACTGGGGACCAAGGTGTCTGGTAAAGATTCTGCAAGATCTTAATTACAGATTTTTCAAGAGAATGTCTCAGAAACAAGAACTTTAAATCCGAAATTAGCAACATCTAAGCTCGCAGCTGCGAGACTAATTTATTATCAAAATTTCTATCTTAAATTTTTGCTGCAGAAAATCTGGTGTATATATATATATATATATATATATATATATATATATATATATATATATATATATATATATATATATATATATATATATATATATATATATATATATATATATATATATATATATATATATATATATATAATCTCCAGTGGGCAAAGGCAGGAGGCCCACCAAATTCCACCAGAGTTAGAAAAAGACCTATCTTGGTCGATGGAGGCCGACATGCTTAGATACACGGCGTTTGAAAGTATGCATGTCCACGGAAGATCTGAAAACAGATAAAGGGAGTGTGTTCCAGACCTTACCAGTAGAGTACATGTAGGACAGAGCATAGCGGTTAAGTCTGGGGTCAGAGAGTTGGACAGAGAAAGGATGAGACTGTGTAGAAAGTCGAGTCGCACGAGCCCTTCTCAGTGGAGGAGGTATGCGACGAGAGAGTTTAGAAGATCAGTGACCGTTGTAATAGCGATAGTAAAGAGAGAGTGACGCAACAATATATTACTACTTACGTAATTGTGGCATCGGAGGTGGTTTAGTAATATCAGGCATAGGCCAATTAGGTGGAGGATTACTGAAAGCACTCATGGGAAGACTTCCTTCTTGTGATGCGTGACTAGGACCAAGAGGGCCCATAAATGAGGCAGTAGCACACGGAGGAGGGTGAGACCAAAGACTTTCTTCATTAGCTAACTTCTGCGCTAGTGGTGAAAGAGGATGCGAATGTGATGACATTTGAGTTGAATCATCATTTAGGAAATCTTCTTCTTCTTCATATTTATATTTTGAAGTAATTATTGGTATCGGATTATCTTCAATTAATTTACCATCCTTAGATCCTTTCCTACTTTGGTTTATTATTGGAATAGGTTTCTCTTCTACTTCTTCTTCTTTTACTTCTTCCAAATTCTTTTTCGCCCTATATAAAATAAAATAAAAAAATTCAAATCTAAAAGAAACTAATATCAAATAACATTAAAAGGAACAAATAATCTTACATTTCTTCAATCTTCAGGAGACTGGCTAAATATTCTTCATTCTGTTTTAAATTTTCCTGCTTAATTAATTTCATTAAACTTGTATCAGGTCCAAGTTTTCTGAAAAATTAAGTTTTATTGAAAAGTACTAAACTAAAATTAAGAGTGGCATCACTAAATTTATTTGAATTATTAGAAATATTTTTGTGAACAGAAAAAAAGTTTAATAAGCATTTACAACGTTCTACCGAAATTGTTATTAACAATGCAACTTACCAAAAACATATAAATTACTATTTAAAAAAATAATCTAATTTCAAATTAATTTTTAATAATTTTTTTAAAAATATTCAAACACTTTTAATAATTATATATTATTTAATTCTATCAAGAGGTTAAAGTTCGAAATTATCCCCCTCCTCAGTTGAGAATGTAATACTCTATTAAAATTATGAATACAAATATCAAAACCTTTCTCTGGTATACTTATTTCCCCCTAACTAAAGCTGTGAAACTAATTTAGCAGTTTTATCCAACAACAACAACAACATCAACAAAAGCTCCATTTACATATATTAACACCAAGTAGATTTTTTAAAAATATTTCATGAATAATCCCAAGAAATTAACATACTCTGACACTGAAGTCAAGGCTTCTCTTGCTATTTCGTGGGATTCATTTAGTTCTAAGCATCTTGTGTAGCATTTCTCCTGCTTCTTTAAGTAAGTCTTTTGCTTCTTTTCTAAATAATAATAATAATAATAATAGATGATAGAGGGATGCTTACTCATCCTATTTTAAAATAATATAATAATAATAGCTTTTAAAATATTTGCATGGTAGAAAATAACTGCTTGTTCGTTGTTGTTTTTTTTTAACCTACATTATTAAATTAAAGACAATACTTACTGTTTTCCAAGTTCAACTAAAGTTTCACACATGTATTTCCTTGCATTCGAATGATTCGGATTCAATTTCAAGGATTTCTCAAAATCCTCAATAGCCTTTTCATAACGACCAAGGTTAGCCAACCTACAATTAAAATTGTAAGAGTATAAACTTTAACAACATATGAAAAATTCAATTATACTAATCTTGTTATTTGTGGCGACTTTGAAATATTTGGGTTAAAAACCTATCTAACAAGTCATTAATAAAATAGCTGCAAAACCATCATTTTATCATATGTTTAAGATCTAAAAGTATACTATGAAAAAATTAATTACAAAGCTCCTTTTGCGACAAAAGCTTCTACATTCTCTGGATCAATTTGAAGAGCTTTATTAAGGCATTGGAAAGCTTCCTCATGTTGATTTTGCTTAAAATGTGCCACACCATCAGCAACACTTTTATGAGCCCATTTGCACATTTGAGCTTTGCGAAGAGCTTCAGATTTTTCCTTCTCAGGTAATTCAGTTCTAAAAACAAGTGAAAGAACACAATATATTATAAAAACTACTGTATAACGAACCTAAGTGAATATTATTTAAGATCAACTAAAAAAAGATATTTAATATCCCTTCAATCAAATATTTTTTTTTAACATTTTCTAAAGTCATAGTTACCTAGTTTTCAGCAAAGGCTTTTCTCTACACCAATACATGTTCTTAAAACATCATCAAAATTGAAGCAATCAAACTCCTAATTCCACTTTCTTCTTTGAGTATATTTAACTATCTCTACATTATTATTTTTTTTCCTATTTCCAAAAACATTCAAATATACTATGTTACAAACTTCTCTTCAATTTACTCTTACAATATTTCGACTCAAATATTTGCCCATTTCACAATAAACACCCATTCAAAGCACTTTCTAGATGCCTCCTTAAATTGGTTTCTTTCTCTACCTTTTTTGCTCCATAACCAGGCTCTCTTTCACAGGAAATCGAATACTTATACTTACTTTATGTATTTTCACAATTTCTCCAGACATTTTCACTAACGTGATTAAATCCTTTAACCTTTCCATTTCATAGGTCAGTCAACCATTTTAAATCCTATTTATCTTCCGCGTTTAAAGGTCTCTCTTGGTTACTCTGTTCACATTGGAATTTCCTGTATTTATCATTTCATTCAATTCAAGCAATATTATTTTTTTTTTTTTATTTCCTTTTATCTCTTACTTTAACACAAGTAAAATTTTCCCTTTTGGAAAGTAGGAATCATAGTTTTTGATCTGTCTCTGTCACACTCAAGCTCCTGTTCTTTAATCACAAACTCTCTGGTAAAGTTAAACAATACTTATACTAACTTACTTATATTAATAATAATTATTAGAACACTCTCACTTAATAATAAAAATAAAATAATAATAATAAAGTTTTTATAAAATTAGTAAGGTAACGAGGTACCGTACTTCCTTTCAAGTTTCAACCCAATAGTTATTTTCACGGAAGGTGTTTTCTAACTATCACATTTACACCCGAGTTTAACCTAGATACATGGCAACAATGTCACTTACCATATTCCGATACAAATGAAACATTAACAATATGTAAGAAACAAAAACAGGCTGCTAAACACAAAAACGGAAACTTAATACAACTTTTTAAATTTAAACCTATGAATTCAATTACCATGGTTTTATTTTGTTGTTAAAGTAATATAGATTAATTTAAAAAATCGAGGCCTATCATTACTTACATTACTCTCCTATTTCGAATTTTCCAATATACTTCACAATTTTCACAAAAATTAACTAACGAAAATATTTCAACACTTCTTTTAAGTATATATATATATATATATATATATATATATATATATATATATATATATATATATATATATATATATATATATATATATATATATATATATATATATATATATATATATATATATATATATATTATATATTTTTTTTTTTCACATTAATATAATTCATGGCAGCAAAAATTAAAACATTTATCAATAAATTTTATTATATATATATATTTTTTACTTAAATGTTTTATTTTTCCCTTACAACAATCACAAATGGTACTCAAATTTTAATACCATAAATCTGCAAAGCTTGTAGCACCTACTTCACACAAATTAAAAAAGGTTTTTATTAATTTTACAAATTTTTAAACCAAATTGTTCTACTCTAATTTCTTAAACAATAAAACTGACATTTAATCCTATTTTACTGAACAGCTGATATTACAGTAATTATACTTTCTGAAAACTTGCTAGAGAAGTCAAAAAAAACTGAAAGAGGTACATAACAGAAGATTACTAAATTATTTCAAACTGTTTTCACACTATTACTAAAACTATCTGAAAACATTACATGGGTATCAAAGTGCATGGCAGTTATAATTAGATATAAACTTGATTTTTTTCATTTTTTTTTTTTTAAATTATACATAAAGTATGGTATCAATGTGTAAATTGAAGCTGAAAAAAACTATTTTCATTTAAATGGTAGAGCAGGTATGAACATTATATTCATAAAGGAAAAGATGATTTACCTTACAGTTGATGACAAGGTTGGATACCAACGTAAATTAATTCCCATATCATCAGCCATTTGTCTAATGCTCTGAGGATTCTTATAAGTATCCATTTTTTCGATGCAATCTGACACAAATTTTAAACTAGGATCGAAGGAAACGCTATATATAAAAAGAAACAAAAATATCCATTAAATACATTTAAAACACTCAAAATTAAGAAGAATGAAATATTTTTAAAGTTTCTCATATGATAGTTACAGACAATTCCAATATCTTAAATAATCTCAACTACAATAATCTACAGATTATAATTATTAATCTACTAATAACGAAAAGTTTTTTTTACCTAAGAATTTGAGGTAAATCTTTCATGAGCACTTTACCAAGTTTAAATTTTTCTTTTGATTCCGCGATAAGAGTAACTCCTTTTGTACCAACATAAATTGTAGGAACTGAGCCTGTCAAATGAATGCTCAAGACTTCAACTCTAAGACGAGTCCCGACCATCCATCTTCCAATCTTATCTTCATCTGCTTTGGGTACGACAGTATCCTCATTTTTTAGAATTATCTATTAGAAATCACATTTATTATTTAAATTTAAGGATACAAGTAAAAAAAAAAATAAAGAAAACTTCTAAGACAGTTTAATAATAATAATAAACTAGCTTTCTAAAAATTTTGATATGATTGAAGCACATAGCTTAATTGCCTGTACTTATTAAAATCCTATATTTATAAACAATAATATTAGAAGTGCCCACTTTAAAATCGGACGGTCGCAAATCTGACATAAAACGGTGCTTCCCCTTGTCATAAGCGATGGGCTTCAGAAGGATATATGCAGTATTTTCAAAATTATTCACAACTTCAGTATACAAAATATCTCCCTTCTCAATAAGCTGTAAAATTAAAAAAATTAAAATCAAAAGAGGAATTAATAATAATAATAATAATAATAATAATAATAATAATAATAATAATAATAATAAAGATTACTGAATCTTACAAGTAATTCATGTTCTTTAACAAATACTTTCTGTCACTTGGAATTTTAAGCTGAAAAAATAAAAGTAATTACTTTAATTAGAAATAATACAAGAAAATGAACATTTATTTATGTTAAATGGGTGAAGGATTGTGTGTTACAAATTAGATGAAAAGTCAATGTCAATGATATATTTATTAGGTAACTTCAGACTGAGTTTATGTAGTGTGAACAAAATTTCTTCTATTAGGAAGTTCATAGAGGTATGCAGCAATATAAGCAACATGATTTCAACTAGTTATGAAGAACTTGAATACAAAGATTGGGAATGAATGAAATGATTACATAGTTTAATTTTAAGGTCAAGGAGTTAGAAGTGACATCAATCTCCTCTTTTTCTCCTGTCACTCCCGACTCTTAGACTCCAAATAAATACATGGTTTAAAGACAAAGATATTTGTAATTGTAGAAGAAACGAGCAACAAGAGCCGAAATCAAAATAAACTAAGAATACTTCAGAAGTGCATTGACTATTAAAATTTACCGTGGATCAGATTGTTACAGCAATTATACGTTTCGATTTTTAGGTAAAATTTTTACTGAGGCCTGTCAGATAGACCATAGAATACTTATATTACTTAGTCAATGATTTTGAATTATAAATATTTAAAATTTAGTTATAAATTTTATTGAATTTTGTATTTCTTAAAATAATGATATTTAATGGTTCAGGAATGCTAAATATCAGGGCCTGTCAGTTAGACTATGTAATAGTTGTATTATTTAGGATCTTGTTAAATGAGCATTTGTTCAATTTTTTGCAAAGATCAAGTTTTTGAATTATAGGCGTTTGAAATTTAGTCGAATTTTTTACTTCACCTTCACATTTCAATTCCAATTAATCAGACTTCTAAAAACGTCAAACTTGGTGACCTAATTCAATATATTTCTTTATATGTTTTACCTCCAGAACTTTTTTCTTTAACATAGCCAAGATTACTAGTTTTCCATTATTAATTTTCAAGTCTGTCTCACTTGTCTTAGTTAGCACATTCAACAAACTCTCAAATTTTTCTTCAGAGGTTTGAAATAATATGGTTATATCACACAACCTTGTCAAACACCTCTCTCAAAACAGTGATACTGTGATTTATTATCCTAATTGCTATTTATTTATCTTTTGACTTCTTGTAGTAACCATCATTGTTGTTTAGCTGTGCTTTTTCCTAATTTATTAATAGTTTAATATTTATTTTTCCCTACAATTTGTATCTAATCTTTATCATCATCTTGCCCTATTAACAGCAGCTGCTTTGTTTGCATTGTATTTCCCTTAGCCTTCCTCTTGAATTCCAGCTTTGCAGTCAGTCGCTATACAAGGTACTTCAATAGGATAAGGAATTTGGTAACCAACAGAAGCATTTCAGTAAATACAAAGAAAAGATTCTTCAATGTTGGCGTGGTTAACAATGTATGAATGTATGGTATGGACTTTAAACAAGGCAGATGAAGGGAGGCTGAAGGCATTTGAGTGTGGTTACATGTTCTGTTTGTGAACAGAAAGAACAAGAAATGAGCAAGAGAAATGAAAACAAGAGGAGAAAACAAAAACTATAGCTTGTAGAACTGGAATTACTGGAAGAAGAAGGAAATGAGATACTGTACCTAGGATACATATATGGATGAGATAGTAAAAGTTGTTGTGAAAGGTATATTGGGCTTGGAAAGAGAAAAGGAATAGTGGCGTTTCTCGGTTGCCGACAACAAAACTAATGATGATGATATACTATGATAAAACATTGCAATAATTTATAATAGACATTTTTTTCATACTGATTTCCATCTCTCTATGAAATCTTATACAAGACAAACTACACACAGTATATTAAGAAACATTAGATGATAAAGAAATTTTTCTATTTTATCTTCAGATATTTTAATGCAATAATTACTAGCCATGTTGTACTCACAGTTAACAATTCATCTACACGAATATTTTTATCAGCTTTCAAGAAGAACTCATAAGGAATTTGATGTCTGTACCGATCTGTAATTAAAAAAAAATATGTTCCAAATACTATAAATAAAAATTATAGCTTATTTCATGTATTATTATCAATGAAGTATAATAATTTATAAATCATGATAATTAAAAATTTAATGTAAATATCAAGGAATACTAAATATCAAAGTGATAAATAAAGTTACAAAATTAATAAATAAGAGGCATCAAAAAAAGTAATGATAAAAAGAACCCTCCTACCTTCATAATTTGTCTCTTCGACTTTTTTAACATTTGTTAATTCTGGATGAGCAATTAATAACTGATCAGATTTTGAGGAGATAAATTCAATAATTTCTTTTACCCTGCTACCTCCAAGATTTCTAAAAAGGAAGGGGATAATATGGGATAAAAATTATTTGATCAGTTAATTTCTCTATAGTCCCATGGCAATCTAAAATAATACTCTAAGAAATAATCCAATATATCTCCCACCCTACAATTGGGATTACGCTATTAATCATTTTTCTTTCCACTGGCGTAATCAACCTAGTCAACCAAATATAATTTTCAAACATTATAGTATCTTAGAATTTATCAAATACTTTGCATATAATTAACTCACACTGTCATCACCAACAATAGTATATTTTTAAAATTATTTTTGCAACTTTTTTCAAATGGTGCTTCTAGTTTTATACTTAATATCTCTTATTACATTTTCACTCACCTTAAGATTTCTTATTTGTCTCCTTTAAATTTTACATACCTCATAATAATAAGATTCTTTGCCATCTACCACTAAATTTTTTTATTATCTATATATAAACCTAACTTCCAAATTTTCAATATGGTTACAAATAAAATGTTCCATAATCTAACTACATCATTGATCATATGGGCTAATTGCCATATCTCAATATCATAAAGCAAAGAATCATTAAAAGGAAGAGAGGCGGATCTTTAAAGATATTGTTACTATATCCATATATTGTAAGGTAACTATATATATATATATATATATATATATATATATATATATATATATATATATATATATATATATATATATATATATATATATATATATATATATATATATATATATATATATATATATATATATATATATATATATATATAGTAATTCATTTTTATCAAAATTTACAAGCATAAATTTGTGTAATTGAAATTTTTATGAAATTTAAAAGTTAAACAGACAAGGAAAATTACCATACTATTATAAGCAGCCTAAATATGTATGATACCTTTTTTTGATCTATGTTTAACTAGGTTTCACTTATAATCCAAATCTTATATATAATTTACATAAATCTTTGGAGAATGGTATTTTTAATATCAAGTTCTTCAATTTGTTTCACCAGCAATAATTCATTAAATAACTTAATAGAAATTTACACTGCTTATAGTGTAACTTTAAATTTTATCAAAACATAAATAACTTAAAATATCATCAAGTAAAATATTAGCAACACTAAATAATAGTTAAGTATTAAAGCTTCATATAATTAGTCCAAGCCTATATAATTATAAATTCAAATTCAGTTCAAGCCTATATAATAGTAAATACTTAAAACTATCAAATTAAAATTCAGCCTATACTCATATTACTAATATTATAGTATAAGAATTAATGATATGCAATTATTTTGTAAAAATTAATCAATAATTTAAACAATACTTACCTAAGCTCAACTTGTCTACTTTGATACACTTTATAATCAATATCTTGTAACTTTATAGTACGAATTTGCCCGGCATTTTCAGACACAATTTGTTGCAATAGTTTATGACCATGATAGTTCACAGACTGTGTAACAAGGCCAGGGTCAAAAGGAACTACTCCTTGCGCTAACATCTTACCCTAAATGCCTATTTAACTTCTAGAGGTAAAATTATTTCAGAGAGTAACTGCTGCCTAAAATAAGGATGAATTGTATAATTCAAAATAAAAGTCTTCCAACTAACTTTTTTATTTATATAATATTTATTAAATTTCTTGTAAACAATATCAAAGTATCTGTAAGGAAAATTTTTTATATCTTAAAAAGGATTCATTTCAACAAAATTGTGGGTATATATATATATATACCTTATATATAAATAAAGACTCTTTCAATACGTAAATGAAAGAAAAATAAAAAATGGTAATGGCTTTTACATCAGCATACTGCTATATATATATATATATATATATATATATATATATATATATATATATATATATATATATATATATATATATATATATATATATATATATAATATATATATATATATATATATATTATATTCTGTAATGGTTCCATAATGGGGTTTAGCTTTATCTATGCATGACTATCATATGAACTGATAACTTGGATAGACCTAGTCTTTCGTGCATGTATTAGTATTGTTATTATTTGTTTGACTGGGACAGTCTCGATAGGCCCTTGTGGCTTCTAACTGTCTCTAATTTTCCTATGTTCCTATTATATTTCTCCTTCCCCCCCCAGAAAGTCTAAAAGTAATTTTGTAAGTTGTTTGTTGTTTGTAATATCGAAGAGGAAATACAAATATATATATTTATCAAAAGCAAGAGGAAGACAATACCCAAATTTGATATTAAAAGCAAGAAAAAGACAATACCCAAATTTGATAATATCCAGGACATCCAAGGATTAACTTGAATTATAGTTGGCCCTTATCTAGGGTAAGTGGATAAATTCAGGTTTATTATAGGATATGACTTAGGAGAATATATCTTAAATAACATTTTTATAAGTAAACTATAGCTTAATTACAATTTCATTTTTGTATTAAAAGTAAAGTATTAAGTGATAAAGACATTTAAAATAAGTGAATTGGAAAAGTAATTAAATTAACGTAAATAACATATAATGTAAGTTTGGTAAATTTACAAATCATAAGTTCCCACATTAAAGTCATTTATACTCATAAAAAGAAGTCATCAAAAACATATATTAAATTAGTTTAGGAAAAAATAAAATTTTTGAATAAAAAGTAAATTTTTTCCTACTTTATATTTTTTTGAAGGGAACTGATCTTGGATTCGAATTGGACAAAATACCCGATTAAAACTACGAGAAAACCAAAAATAGACGAACTTATCAAATTAGACATTTCCAGAATCTTGATGAGACTGACCTTTAAGGTTCCTACCAATTATACCAAGAAAGTTTAAAATCCTCTTGAAGAGAAGTAATTTCCCTGAAGGATGGTTAACTCTAAGGTAGGAATAGATGATTCTGGTTTGTTGATATTCTATATAAATTAGTTAATAAAGTGGATAATGAGTTGTTGTGAAGTTATCAACTCGTAAAAAGTTACAAATTTATATTAAAAGGGTTTTATAAACCTACGGTGGCTACTTGAAGTAGATAAATAATAATATATATTTATGTGCTACTAAAGAGTTTAGTTTATTGAAAGACTTATTTAAGAGAATTCGTAAAAATAAAATTTTCCTTAAACTTTAAATTATTTACATATTTGTTTCTTAGAATCTATAAAAGTTTATCCCCTTTTATTTTATTGGTTTAAAATTTTGTTTGTTAGTTGATGAATTAATTTATTGGTGTATTTAATAAATTCCGTTTCTTTGAAGAATTTATGATTTATGTTTATTTTATTAAGTTAGTATGGTAAATTCTTTTCATATGCCGAGTTCAAAATATATATATCTATGTCTATATCATATAATAATTGACCCCTTTCCTTATAATTGAAGTGTTACTCGAGCGGATACAACTTTTTAGAAGTATATAATATATATATATATATATAATATATATATATATATATATATATATATATATATATATATATATATATATATATATATATATATATATATATATTATATATATATATATAATATATATTTGATTGAGAATTATTTATCTAGTTAGTAAGGCCTCTTTTCCATTAATAAAATAGGTGTAGGTTTAATATATATTTGTGTATAATTTATTTTTGTATAGTCCCATGATAAAAGAATAAAATTTTATAACTTTCTCATTCTTGTCTTGTTCTTAATTGTTTTCATCTGGATGAGTTATGTAACATAAAGGCATAAAGGTCACAAATTCGGTGAGTACACTGTTTCATGTTTCTCCACTCTTGGAGGAGTTATTTTCTAATAATTGTTAACTTCCTTCACCCAGTAACAGAGTTGTTTCTTGGACGATTGTGTCTTTTGTTCTCGGGAAACAAAGAGGTTCCTTGGGATCTATACAGTCCGAGCAAGGAAACTTTGAAGGTGCCAAAGAGGCGGCTTGGGAAAGCGGAACATAGCGAACATATTTGCTGGCATCTCTCATGTAAGTGAAATTATCATTATAATATATATATATATATATATTATATATATATATATATATATATATATATATAATATATATATATATATATATATATATATAGGTAAAGGTTAAGAATCTTTCTGACCTTCGATATTTGGAAAATATCGATATTCAAAAATATTGATATATCGAACCTATTCAAAAGAGTTGCCATGAGGTGAGGGCTATTGCCATATTACACCAGACATACTCATTAGTTTTCTAGAGAACTTTGTTCGACTTATCATAACCTGAACTACCGAAATTACCAAAAATAGAGGCCTAACCTATAAAAGAGCGTGGCCGCGAGACGAGGCTTACTGCCATCAAAATATTGATATAAAAAATATCGATATATAAGGTCAGAAAGATTCTTAACCTAAGCCAATATATATATATATATATATATATATATATATATATATATATATATATATATATATATATATATATATATATATATATTTAAAAATTTATTTTAATAAAAAAATTATTTAGTAACTTGTAAAAAAAATTTAAAGAATTTCTTGATATCTATTTTCATTTTTTTTAAAAAACAAAATAATAATAGAACTGTTGGAAAATTGCTAAGTGCTAATAAAAATATTAACAGCAATGTTTAAAAACTGCTAAATATTAAAAATTAAAGGCAATCAAAAGAGTCATTTCTGTACTTGGAACATTAATATACTTTTTACTATAAAATTTTTCTTGGTTTTCTTAGTTTTTTTTATTTTTTTTACTTTTCCAGTAAGTTAAAGTATGTGTAGAAGACATTTCAGCATATTTTGACTTTATATAATTAATACAGTAAAACTATAGAGACATTGTGCTGGTTCAAATTATTACCAAATTTTTTTATTGGTTTTTCGTGTGTACAAAATCGTTTTCCATGCCTCAATTAACAAAAATTTGATTTCAGACCATTTAGTCTTCATATTTTCAATATATTAAAAAAAAATGATCCTGTGAACACCAGAATTATATATATATCAAAGTTTGTATATATATATATATATTAAAAAAAAAAATGCTCAATTGAACAGCTTATTTAAATCCGGAAATCATCTCTTTGCTCTGCTTTTACACTCTCCTGCAACTGAATATATCTTTTAAATTTGGGGCTCCAGCTTGCACACAACGCTCTAGCTGTGGCCTAACATAACCATTATGCAGCTTTTAACAATAATAGTCTAGATTAGCCTGTTACTATGCTTATAACCTCCTTACCAACTCTTGTAAATAATCTTTTTACTATACCTAGCATCTTGGTTCCGAACACTAACTAGCTACTTTCAGATTATTAAATCCAAAATGCAATTTTTAAGTAGTAAATTTTATGAATATTTTCTTAATTTCCTAAAAAGAAAGATTCAATTTAATCATGCCAAAATCCTTCTGAACAATCTGAAGTAAGATATCAACGCCATATTGGTTTCCTTTATTTAGTGTTTACATAAGCTGTGATTTGATGATTCTAATCTGGGCAGGCCAAAGCAGAGCTAGGGTGTGTTCCATAAAATCAAGGGTAACGTTACGCTTAAGCCAGCGGCAGCGAAAATATTTAGCAATCTTTGATTTTCGTGGGACACTTTGCTGTGGCAATTGTCAGCTGATCTATATTAACAAGCTTAAATATATTGTAAAATCTAAATTAATCAGTCATTTCATCAGTTTAAGCAATCATTAATTTAATTAATATTATGAAGGTCATATACAGGAATATAAGATAACGTATGAGTCAAACAAAGATTTTAATCCATGATTAAAAACATTGGAACCAGTGAAATTCTGAATATTGAAAATAATTAATATGCTTCATTTAAAACGAATTAATGATTCGAAAATGCTAAAATAATTATCCGTAAAAATTTGCGAACAAATTTGAGTATGAATATTTACAAAAGGTATTTGTTCTAAAAGAAGACCTTGACCAAACATCTCCATGCTTGTTTACATCATGTGACAATTCAAGATTGCGGCAGGGAAAACTGAAGATAGAAATTTCTATCTTTAATTTTCTCTACCGCGAGTAGAAAATTGCTACAGCAAAACCCGTAGGATACGATTCATGAAACACTTCGCTTTGACAATCTTCAAGTTCTGTAAAGAATCTTAATTGGAACACCCCCAAGATATACAAATATGCCAAGTAATGAAACGCAATATAATGTTAAAGTCTGAATAACGCTACTTTGAGAGAGATGCGAAATGGAAGTGAATATAAATGTCATTGATGAACTATGTGACTGCAGGGAAACTTTGTTGCACCCAAAGTCTATGGCTGCACCTTAAAACGTTAAAGCTTCTCGAAAAATTTATATTTGAGTGTATGCGACAAGAGAGTTCAGAAGAGCAGTGTCCGTTGTAATAGCGATAGTATAGAGAGAATGACTCAACAATTTGATGGGCAAAAAGAGACTGGAAAGAATTAGTGAGAGCGGAAGAGTTGATAAAACGAAAAGTCCTAGACAAGGTAAGGAGAGTTGTATGAGTGGAACCACCCTAGACGTGTGAGGCGTACTCCATACAGGGGCGAACAACACCTCTATAAAGAGCAAGCTACTGAGGTGGCATAAAAAATCACGAAGACACCTCAGAACACCCAACCTCTTAGAAGCTTGTTTAGAAAGAGAAGTATTGTGATCCTTCCAAGAAATATCACGAAAAAAAGAAACACCGAGAATTTACGACAGATGAAGGTTTGAGTCGAGTGTTTTTGAAGAAGATATCATAGTTGTATGGAAGGTTGTGTCGAGTAGAAAAATGAAGGAATTGAGTTTTTGAGGCATTGTAAACGACCATGTTTTCTCTGACTCGATTAGAAATACAAGATAGATCAGAGGTCAGTTGATCCAAGGCTACCCTCCTTGCATTTATCAACTGTTGTTGGGTGGGCGTCTTTCAAACTGGAAGGAATAATGAAGGGTGGAGTCATCGGGATGGGAGTGGTTAATAGATGAAGTAACAGAGAGAAGGTCGTTAATGAAAAGTAGGAAAAATGTTTGGAATAGGACAGATCCTTGAGGAACACAGCTATTAATAGATTTAAAGAAAGAAAGGTGACCATCTACAACAGCTGCTTTAGAACGACCAGAAAGGAAATCAGAGAGAAGGCCACAGAGAGAAGAATAGATTCGGAAAGAGGGAAGTTTGGAAATCAAAACTTTGTGCCAGACTCTATTGAAAATTTTCGATATGTCCAGCGCGACAGCAAAAGATTCACCGAAATGTCGAAGAGCATAGGATCAAGATTCAGAGAGAAGGGAAAGAAGATCACCAGTAAAGCGTTTTTTAAGAAAGCCATACTAGCGATTAGAGATAAGATTAGAAGAATTAAGGTGTTTCCAAATCTTCTTGTTAAAAGATCCCCCTTCTTCGGCACAGGTTGAATGAATGCACGTTTACATCTATAAGGGAAGGTTGAAGTAGAAAGACAGACGAAATAGTTTACCAAGGCAATGTGCAAGTTCAAAAGTACAAGTTTTGAGAACCACAGGAAGGATACCATTAGGATCATACGCCTTCTTAGTGTCAAGCTTAGAGAGAGCAGAAATGGCGTCTTTAAAAGAAATTACAATTTTTGGAATATATGAATTGGAGAAGATTGAAAGAGTAGGAACAGCTCCAGAATAGTCTAAAGATGAATTACAGGCCATATATATATATATATATATATATATATATATATATATATATATATATATATATATATATATATATATATATATATATATATATATATATATATATATATATATATATATATATATATATATTATATATATATATATATATATATATATATATATATATATATATATATATATATATATATATATATATATATATATATATATATATAATATATATATATATATATATATATATATATATAATATATATATATATATATATATACACGTGGGTTTGTGCGTGTGTGCGTCACACGTTAGCCAGAACCTTGATTTTAAAGAAAACCTAAAATGAATTATTCTTCATTAAATTTATTTATTAGGATGATTCAAATATTAGAATAAAAGAAAATAAAAAATTAAAACATTATTCTTTTATTTTTCCTATGACTTCATCAATTTCAAATTACGTCACTATATTACAATGACGTCACTATTTTATTTCTAATTTCGCTAATATAATATTCATCATTCGGTTAAGAAATAAGGACCATCAGAGCTTGTACATTGTTCAAACACAAAAATTGTGAAATATATTTAAGAAAGAAAATTTATTTATATAAATTATTCAAGTATTAAGTTGAGAAATGTTCATTGAAGGTCAATAATTGTTTGTATATATATATATATATATATATATATATATATATATATATATATATATATATATATATATATATATATATATATATTATATATATATATATATATATATATATATATATATATATATATATATATATATATATATATATATATATATATATATATATATATATATATATATATATATATATATATATATATATATATATATATATATATATATATATATATATATATATATATATATATATATATATATATATATATATATATATATATATATATATATATATATATATATATATATATATATATATATATATATATATATATATATATATATATATATATATATATTATATATATATATATATATATATATATATATTGGTGTGTGTGTGTGTTTGTGTGTATAAATATATATATATATATATATATATATATATATATATATATATATATATATATATATATATATATATATATATATATATATATATATATATATATATATATATATATATATAATATATATGTGTGTGTGTGTGTGTGTGTACAACATATAGGAAATTTTCAAGCGTCGACACGCTGTTAAACTTGTTGAAGGTATATTAAAAAAAAAAAAAAAAAAAAA
>SEYY01007134.1:35000-40000 GCA_009176605.1 Armadillidium nasatum | reverse complement strand
ATTTCCATCTGGATCAACCATAGTTCCCCCATATTGAACAGGGATCTGATCTGCATCAATTTCTTCCAGAAGAGCTTCTTTATAGCCCTGAACTACCAAAAACTCTTATTTTCTTAATAGTTATTTCGTGTACAAATGGTTTTACAATCGAAAATGCCATTGTATATACCATGGGAGCTACATGGAGGAAAATAATTAATATTTGGGATATTTCAATACATTTTTTTATTATTATTTCTTATTATCAAATTCCAGAGTCTATAATATAGAGATTCTATTGTTTCTATTTCATTTAATTGGTTGTTTAAGTATGTCTTACCATTTACTACGTAAATATACTTTAAAACTTCAGGATAGTTTAAATCGAGCATTGGAGTTAGAGCTAACCAAAGATCCAGAGCTGTAAAATAATCCACAGAGATATAAACTTTGCATTAATATTTGATTTTAAATTTATAATTAATTATTAAATTATATAATAACAGTAAAATAAAAAAACTTTTCTGCAATTCTAAGGGAAGATATTTTCGACAAACAAATATATAAAAAAGGAATAATTGTTCAAGTGAAATAAATGTCGTTTGAATCGTATAAATATAAGATTTTCATTTGAATATCCTATATAAATGTAAGAATTTTTAAATATAATATATTTTAATAATTAAATATAAATATAAATATAAAACTTAAAATTAAGGCAACATCTCATTCTCTTACCAGGCTTCCAAGCAACATGTCGAAGAGTAAAACTCTCTAAGTCTAAAATTAGACTTTGTTTCCCAATAGGAGTTTTGAGCTTTTCGCTTTGTTTCCTCATTATTGCTAAGGATTGTTCGAATAAATATATTAAATATTTCAAAACCTCTTGCTTGGAACAGCAGCTCAAAATACCTCTGATATCACATTTATCCGTATCAGAAGAGAATCATCATATCTTTATATATATATATATTATATATATATATATATATATATATATATATATATATATATATATATATATATATATATATATATATATATATATATATATATTATATATATTATTATGGTGTTAAATAAATTATAAATAAATTAATAAATGAAAATAAAATAAAGTAATAAAATAAATGAATAGTGTATAAAATTTTGAATTAGTTAAATTAGTTTTGTTTTTAAATTTAAATTTTGTATAATTTTATCTATATATATATATATATATATATATATATATATATATATATATATATATAATATATATATATATATATATATATATATATATATATATATTATATATAGATATATAGATAGATAGATAGATAGATAGATAGATAGATAGATAGATAGATAGATAGAAAAGCGCGCAGTATTATTATTATTAAATATTTTATTATTATTATTATTATTATTATTATTATTATTATTATTATTATTATTATTATTATTATTATTATTTATTTACTTTTTTTTTTTTTTTTTTTTTTGCAAGAAAAAATATATAAAAAAAAACGATAACCATACCTGGAGCCCCTTCTTTATCAAATCCTGAGTGTCCCATGGGATAATACTTCCTTAGCACTTCAGGAGGATTCCATTCAGAAATCCTATCGACACCCCACTCCTTTCTCCATTCTAAACTCTGCATATATATATATATATATATATATATATATATATATATATATATATATATATATATATATATATATATATATATATATATATATATATATATATATATATATATATATATATATATATAGGTGTGTGTGAGTTTTATATTACCTCTGGGCAAAGGCAGGAGTCCTACCAAAATTTCCTCCAGGGTTAGGGAGACAATCAGAAATTTTGTCAACTTAAAGGCCGACATGTCCCGATACACTGCTTTTAAAGATGTATACGCCATAGGAAGTTGGGAAAATAGATGAAGGTAGTGTGTTCTAGACTATACCAGTAGAGTACATGTAAGGTTGAACAAAGCGGATAAGTCTGGGGTCAGAGAGTTGGACTGACATGGATGAGACTGCATAAAAATACATGTTGAAGGATCCCTTCTCAATTTAGGAGGTATGCGGAGGGAGAGTTCAGAAGGGCAGTGTACATTGCAATAGCGATAGTATATATATGGAGAGAAAGTGACATAACAATTCGACGGACAGAAAGAGATTGGAGAGAATTGGTGAGAGCAGAAGAGTTGATAAGACGAAAAGCCCTAAACTCTACATTTGCAAGGAGAGCTGTATGAGTGGAACCACCCTAGATGTGAGAGGCATACTCCATACAGGGGAGAACAACACCCTTTTAAAGGCCAAACAACTGGTGTGGATTAAAGAAATTTTGAAGGCGCATCAGAAATACCCAACCTCTTAGAAGCTTGTTGAAAAGAGAATTAATGTGATCTTTCTAAGAAAGATCACGACTAAGAAACACCAAGAATATTAAGGAGAGATAAAGGTTTGAGTTGTCTGTTTTCGAAGAAGATTTCATAGCTGTGTGGAAGGTTGTGTTGAGTAGAGAGATGGCGTAATTGAGTATTGGAGGCTTTGAAAACGACCATGTTTTCTCTGAACCAATTTGAAATACTGGAAAGATCAGAGGTTAGTTGCTCTTTGCGTCTATTAACAGATTAACCCTGTTAACCCTATTAACCCGTTAATACTCCTTTCAAATTGAACGGAGTATAAAGAAGGGTGGAATCATCGGCATAGGAGTGGATAGGAGATAAAGTAACAGAGAGAAGGTCATTAATGAAAAACAGAAAAAGTGTTGGAGATAGGACATATCCTTCAGGAATACCCATATTTTAATAGATTTTAAGGATGAACGGTGACCGTCTACAACAGCAGCTATATAGAAATACCAGAAAGGAAATCAGAGAGAGTAATATATATATATATATATATATATATATATATATATATATATATATATATATATATATATATATATATATATTATATATATATATATATATATATATATATATATATATATATATATAAAAGTATACTGTACCTTAATCAACATTTTTTCCGCTTGATCAACGTCCAGTTTCTTGCTGTTATATATATATATATATATATATATATATATATATATATATATATATATATATATATATATATATATATATAATATATATATATATATATATATATATATATATATATATATATATATATATATATATATATATATATATATATATATATATATATATATATATATATATATATATATATATATATATATATATATATATATATATATATATATATATATATATATATATATATATATATATATATATATATATATATATATATATATTAGAAGAAGACTTTAACATTCGAGATTATTATTTGTTTTAGGTTTTTGTGAGCTTTAACATTGCTGCAGCTGATGTATTATTATTATTATTATTATATTATTATTATTATTATTATTATTATTATTATTATTATATTATTATTATTATTATTATTATTATTATTAATTATATTATTATCATTACATTATAATTATTATATTATGATAGTATTATTATTATTATTATTATTATTATTATTATTATTATTATTATTATTATTATTATTATTATTATTATTATTATTATTATTATTATTATTATTATTATTATTATAAATTAAATTAAATTAAAAAAAAATATATATATATATATATATATATATATATATATATATATATATATATATATATATATATATATATATATATATATATATATATATATATATATATATATATATATATATATATATATATATATCGTACCTTTAAGCCACCTTAGCAAATCAAAGTCTGAGTTCATATGGGAGGAGTTTTGTTTCCAACTCTCTTTTTGAACTAAGAAATAGTAAGTAAAATGCAATAAATTTTTAAAAAAAAAAGTATGAAAAAATTAATGTTCATAAAGTTAATAAAATAATAAAATAATAATAATAATAATAATAATAATAATAATAATAATAATAATAATAATAATAATAATAATAATAATAATAATAATAATAATAATAATAATAATAAAATAATAATAATAATAATAATAATATAATAATAATATAATAATAATAATAATAATAATAATAATAATAATATAATAATAATAATAATAATAATAATAATAATAATAATAATAATAATAATAATAATAATAATAATAATAATAATATAATAATAAAATAAAAAATTAATAAAAAAAATATTTCTAATAAAATAATCTCTCTCTCTATCTCTCTCTCTCTCTCTCCTCTCTCTCTCTCTCTCTCTCTCTCTCTCTAATAATAATAATAATAATGACACAAAAGAAGATTTAGAATTCACATTTTGGAAATGTTTTCCACGAACTCTTCTACTGCATTTTACCCTATTTTAAGTTAATGTCTCTCCTACGCCGATATTTTATACTTTTGAAAGTTAAGTCCTGTGCAATTGAGTTTTCCCTTCCTCCATTTTATTCCACTTCAGACTAAGAATTTTCTTAGCCATTCTCTCCTTGTTCATGTCACCTATGTGTGTCCAAATCATCTCAGCATTGCTCGTTCTCCTCTTAATACCAGGTTATGCTCCTGATTATTTATCTCATAATAACCTTTTATCCTCTATCTCTCTAACATCTTATAAACCTGTCTCCTCAATAATCTGAATCCATTATTTTTATTTTTTATTTTAAATTTTTTTTTATTTTTTATTTTATTCTCATGCTTCACATAGCTAGAAAAAAGTCGGCTGAAATGAACGCTCATTTATTATATATATATATATTTCTGATAATTTTTAACAAATTCATTTCACGACATTTAAAAACATATAAAAGCAATCATTTCTCTCGCTCTTTTTACTTTCACCTTTTTATCTTCTTTTACAGTTTGATTTTAGTTGTTCTTGGCACTTTAAAAGTTTTCGCAATTTCCCATCGGCTTTCATTTAATTTTCTTACTACATTTAGTAAACTAACAAAAAAAAAAAAACTATCAAATGATCAATCGATGGGA
>SEYY01007134.1:17500-20000 GCA_009176605.1 Armadillidium nasatum | reverse complement strand
TTAAGAAGAATTCCTTAAAAAAAAACTATTTGATAACATCAATATTTACAGCACTGTATATTGTTTACTTTAACTAGTGGATATTGCGTTTTTCATGCATATAAGGTATTCCTAATCTCCCTCTGTAATTAGTATTTTTTTTAAAATTTAGCATTTATAAAACTTAATTTAATCTTACTATATTCATACACACATATTTATTATAACGTATTCTTTGTATATAAAGATTAGCAACAGAAGAATTTTATCACAGTGTTAATATTTCATTATTCCGAAGTAATGTCATAGGTTATTATGTTCTTGATATATATATATCCTTAATATATCCTTAATTATCCTAAATTCTTGCCTAATGTCTAATCACCTTATTTCGTGTGTGAGCAACTTGCTTTAAGAAGAGTTTAATTCTCATTTATCCTCTATAAAGGTCTGTTCCTGGCTTTGTTTTCCTACTGCAGCAATTTTTTAAAAAGGAATAGACTAATAATGAAGAATTGGACCATTAAGCAAAATATAAAAGCTCAAACTATATAACTGCATGACATTGACGAGAATAACCTGGGAAAAACAAAGGCTCTCACCATTTTCTTACATCGCTAATTTGCTTTACATTATTTTTTGATCTTCTCAATCCGAAAAACAAAGTATGTGAAACTATGAACTAGCGGAGCATAAGTATACCTTAATATTTACCGATGTAACAGACTGGAGAGCTTCATTGCTTTAGCTAGGTTAATATCGCTAATATCATGCAAAGGTAATATTGCTTACGGATAAGCTCCTCTTCTGTCAGTTCCGACTGTTCCCCAATGGATAAGCTTATCTTAAGAACTTCTGGAGGAGAATAACTCTCAATCGAATCCATGCCCCATTTTTTCCTCCATTCTAGACTCTGAAACCGATTTATTTTATATATAAACCAATAATAATAATAATAATAATAATAATAATAATAATAATAATAATAATAATAATAATAATAATAATAATAATAATAATAATAATAATAATAATAATAATAATAATAATAATAATAATAAAATAATAATAATAATAATAATAAATAATAATAAATAATAATAATAATAATAATAATAATAATAATAATAATAATAATAATAATAATAATAATAATTTAAGCTTTTGAAAGAGAAAGTAAGATACTTAACACTTTTAATCTTGGCTTAGAAGAGAGAGAGAGAGAGAGAGAGAGAGAGAGAGAGAGAGAGAGAGAGAAAGAGAGAGAGAAAGGAGAGAAGAAAGAAAGAGAGAGAGAACATTATAAAGACATCAAGATTTCAAAATAACACCATATCCTATATAGGAATTAAAGTAGTTGATATTTATTCTTACCTTTGTAAGCATGTCCTCCGCTTTCTCAAAATTCCAATCTCTGGCTGAAGTCAATAAAAAAAGAAAAAAAAATGAAAATAAATATAAAAGAAAAATGAAAATAAAAATCAATAAATAAAAAAAATGAAAGAAAAAAATGAAATAAAAATAAAAAAAAAAAAAAAAAAAAAAAAAAAAAAAAATAAATAAAAAAATAAAAAATATATAAATAATATAAAATATAAATATATATATAAAAATAAATATATGTATATATATATATATATATATATATATATATATATATATATATATATATATATATATATATATATATATATATATATATATATATATATATATATATATATATATATATATATATATTATATATTACCTATAAGCCATTTCGATAATTGCATGTCATTTTTTCATAAATTCAGGAACTTTTGTCTTCATATTTTTTTCGAAACTTAATATATATATATATATATATATATATATATATATATATATATATATATATATATATATATATATATATATATATATATATATATATATATATATATATATATATATATATATATATATATATATATATATAATATATCGTCAGTCTGGAGCAAGTATTTGTCTCCCAAAATATTAGTATTATTTCCCTTCCTCTTTCTATATTCTCTCTTATTGCTATAAACTCCCTCCTATTTCATTTTCAATTACTGTATTTCTATTTCTATGTAGACAGCCCTCACTCGTGCTTTATTTTCATCAGCAGTGGTATTCCTCAAGGATATGTTTTAGCACTTGCTTTCTTTGTTCTGTTTTTTAATGATCTTTTAGCTGATTCATCACCCATTCACTCGAAAGCAGGTTGCTCAGCTTTTACTTACTTATGGTAGCAAATGAAGCTTAGCAGGTGCGAGGATGGTAGTCTATGAATTACCTTTGACTTTTTATATAATTCTAATTGGGGCGGATGAAGTTAATGTTTTCAATCCATCAAAACATCGATACCATCATATGTTAATGAAATTTTCAACTTAAATATGAGATCCTCGTAAACTTGCAACTCAGAGCTTCAATCGTGGTTCAAACGGTAGAGTGATTGACTCACGTGCTTGAAGGGCATCGGTTCGATTCCACTTGCGGATCCTTGGTAGATGCT
>SEYY01007134.1:0-12500 GCA_009176605.1 Armadillidium nasatum | reverse complement strand
TTATCATTACTATTATTATTTATTTATTAAAATATTAATTATTATTTATTATTATTATTATTATTATTATTATTATTATTATTATTATTATTATTATTATTATTATTATTATTATTATTATTAATTATTATTATTATTAATTATTATTATTATTATTAATTATTTTAATATTATTTTTTTTATTATTAAAATTTTTTATTATAATTAATTTATTATTTTTAATTTTTTTTTTTATTTGTTTTTTTTTATTTATTTATTTATTTTATTTATTTATTTATTTATTTATTATTTATTTTTATTTTTTTTTGGCTTTTTTTTCACATACATTTTTGATCGCAGTTTTCCTAAACTTATCGGCACTTAATCTAAACAAAGATTTAGATAATGTTCCTGCTCTGGTACACTACACCCTCATAAGGACCAACCTTCCCCCCTATATTACTCAAGGATGATTTGTGTATTGTGATTTATATGATAGAAACATTTGATTCATATAAACATTTCTTATTATTTTGTCATTTAACGCTTGAAATATCAGTCCAACTGTTTAAACAAGATTGCTTAACCAAATAAATGAATATAAAGATAAAATATATAAAGAAATATGTGTACAAATATTTTTAATAAAAAATATTTAAATAGTCAAATCAATGCGAAATACCTCTTTCAATATTTCTTCTTTTTCTGGGGTTAATTCGTTCATTTTTTCTCGAGTTCTTTTTTTGAAATACCTTTCCCAAGTTCAGACCAGATAAAACTACACAGAAATATTCTATAAAGGACGTATTCCGAGGTAGATAAGTTTCAGTTATCAAGATAAGTAACGACTTTTTTTCCAAGGACTATTGACATTGAAATTAGTAAAAAAAATAATAATATATATTTCTCCTGGGTTGTTAAATAATTGCAATTATATGTTTTTAAAAGAAATGCATATTGATAAGAGAATGAAAAGATGATACTGGTGGGAAAATCAAACAAACTTTTAATGATTTTCATAACTTTTTTAAAAGATGTTCGTGTAAATTTGTCATATGCAAAAACAAACAATGTTATTTGGTAAATGATATAACAAAAATTAATCTGTACAAGATATTCTTTCCCTGCTATTTCTTAGCTACAAAAGTACATTTTTTAGAATATCTGTAGAAAAGGTAGAAAATATCCTAGCAACTGCGGGATTTTTAATTTTTCCTATAGTAAAGGAAAATGAGATTGTTGAGGTTTTTCTAAGAATAGATATTTTAATCTTTTATTGTTAGATATAGGTCAAATTTCCATTCCTACTCATATATATATATATATATATATATATATATATATATATATATATATATATATATATATATATATATATATATATATATATATATATATATATATATATATATATATATATATATATATATATATATATATATATATATATATATATATATATATATATATATATATATATATATATATATATATATATATATATATATATATATATATATATATGACTCATCGACAGAGATGGATCAGGTATTCTACTCTTATCGTAGGCTTAGAAGCACGCCATGGACTAGATCGAGTAAAAACTACGTATATATATATATATATATATATATATATATATATATATATATATATATATATATATATATATATATATATATATATATATATATATATATAATATATATATATACGACTAGAAACATAGGTAAGTTTACAGAAATATAAAGACATTATATCAATGTTACTATTTTTTTTTTTTTAATATTAATATTTTTCCAAAATCATTTTTAACCATTTCCAAACAAATAGTAGAATTAGTTGAGCACATGCATGAATTCGTCCACAAACTTTCTAAAAATTTAGTGGCGCACCATTTTTGTAAGGGATTTTTTTAGACCTTTTTTAGTGCATCTTGCGATTTGCACAATTGAACGATTTTCCAAAATTTTCTAAAATATCTTATGTTTTCGAGTCAGCTGATTCCAATTCAACATGGCGGCTGGGCTCTCAAGATATTCAACTGATGCAAGATACAAAGAGATTTAAAAGCAGATAAAACAAAAAAAAAATTAATGAAGTCTATTGTTGATAAATTAAGAAGAAATAACGGCACTGAAAAAAATATATTTTCTAACAGGCTTAATTATACTAATTGCTTATGTAGCCCACTAGTATTCTTTTTTTGTTTCGTATAAAACTAAAATTTATAAATAATCTGGAAAATCACAATATATATTAACACATTTATTAAAATAAATTTAAAAATTTGACATAAAATGACACTTAAAAATCGAGATACAAATGGCAGCTGTAAAAATAAATTTATTTACATTCGATTTGTTTATATCTTAAAATTTAGGGGGAATTGAAGGTCGTGACGTCATTTTCGCGGGGAAATCGGGGAGTTTTCGCGCCTAAAGTAAACGAATAGAAAAAAACGCTGCTTTTCTCCCAAATTTTTAGAAAATTTCGTATTTAAACAAAACGTGGACGAATAGAAAAGGGGCTTAACTACATGTATGCATGTACGATTCTTGTTCAGTATGTATGCGTACACCAGTTAGTTGTCAGCAAGTTATTCTGAAAAAAAAAAAAAAAAAAGTATAATATATATATCATATATATAATATAATATATATATAATATATATATATATATATATATATATATATTATATATATATATATATATATATATATATATATATATATATATATATATATATATATATATATATATATAATATATATAATTATATTATATATGGCATCCGCATCCGCATTCCGCATTTCATCAAAATTAAATCCGCATCCGCATCCGCGCATTTCATTAAAATTTCCGCATCCGCATCGAAAATTCAACATCCGCATATCGCATCCGCATCCGCACTTTCGAAAATTCAACATCCGCATCCGCAAATTAGAAAATATGACATCCGATCCATCTATAATATATATATATATATATATATATATATATATATATATATATATATATATATATATATATATATATATATTATATATATATATATATATATATATATATATATATATATATATATATATATATATATATATATATATATATATATATATATATATATATATATATATATATATATATATATATATATAGTATATATTGAGTTTGAAGGGAAATGTGCAAACACGAGATTGAAAGTCAATCCAGTGAAAAATAAAGTTATGAGGATTGGAGGTGGGGATGAGGAGATGTGGAGGGAGGAATAGGGGTGTAGAAGTGTGATGATGGAAACTTGAGGAGGTGGATGAATTCAAATATCTAGCAATGTTGGGTGGAAGGTAAGGGTGGGACGGAAAAAGAGATAAAGAATAGAGTGGTAGAGGGAATGAAAGTGTTGGGGGGGCTAAAAGAAGTATGGAAGAAAGGAAAATTTTTGAAAGAAATAAAGATAAGAATGTTTGAATGTATGTTTACCTTCTGTATTGTATGGATGTGAAACATGGATGATAAGTGCTCGGGCGAGAAAAAGTTTCAATGTCTTTGAGATGAAAGGTTTGAGAGCGACATATAAATTGAGAAGATATAAGGATATGCATCAAGTTATTCTGCTGAAATGAAATGTTTCAATGGAATTAAAATAAACATAAACTAAAATAATAAATCAGTATATGATAGTTTAAGATTAGCTACCATCAGATGCATTGGATTACCATTGCCTATCCCATGACAGTATCTGAGTTAATAACATTTCTATCTTTTGGGAGAAAGAAAAAAGAAGACAAAGTAATTCCAACACTTATGTTTCTCTTTAGTGTAGATTTTGCCAACCTGATACTGATAACCTACGAGTATGAACCTTTTAAAGACGATAACTATAAATGTTCTGACATGTTTAAAAAGGATATGATCTACAAGCAACTTAGTAACTTACGACTTTTTCTATAGAAACGCGTGATTCTGCCTTGCATAGTATCCACAGAGAATATTTTTGAAAACGTAGGGTAACGTAACCTTTATATTTGGTTAGTATTTACTTCTGGATTAGTGAGACTCCCGACAGAAGAACGATATCACAGTATTGATGTGATTCTTTGGCATATTTTTAAGCAAAGGGTTACATAAGGAATCTCATCAGTACCAAACATGTGAGTCTACCGGCAGGACGTCTCACAGTACTATTTATATCAGGTATCTAATTCTTTGGTTAGATTTTCAATATGAAGTTCAGATGCGTAAGTTATCTCATCAAGACCAAACTTAGTTTCACATCAGATTTCAAGGTAATTGTACGTCTGAATGTTTCACACGATTGTTTTTTCCTCGTAAAATCCCTAGAAAGGGCTCTTATCATTGAAATTGAAGGTTTTTGCTTATTCCGTGAGAATTTACCCATAAGAAAACTAAGGAAACTTCTTAGGAACAATTTATAATACGTTTATTTGTTATTCTGTTACCAATACTGGTTCCCTAATAAATGATAAGGTGCATTGCATCTCTTTCTCAATCCAAGACTTTGCTTTCATACTTTTCATATAAATAAATAATTGAATAAATAAATATATAGACAGATAAATAAATAAATGACTCTCCTATGGAAATATTGTTTCCTGCTTTATACATCGCAAAATGCTCATCGTTTTGAAAGTGGAAATAACTTGAAGGTGAGAAGAAGCATTGTAATATGGATGAAGTTTTAAATAAATTTAATTTTCCAGATTTTTCAAAAAGAACTTTTGCTAAATAACCTGTTTGAAATAGCAAGTATAGACCTTGTTGAAAATACCGATGTTAAATAATAGATTATATATATTCGACCTTTATCTAATTAAATTTTAGATTTACAAAAAAAAAAAAAAAAAAAAAAAAAAAAAAAAAAAAAAAGGAATATAACATTTCATAAACAATTCCAAAGCTTGAATTTCAAAGGTTTATATGACTTAATTATATGAATTTTAATATTATCTCAGCCACATCCGCTAATTTGTAAAATAGACTTTAAAATATTTTTTAGTCAAATTTAAAATAAAAAAATAAAAAAAAAAATACGATTATATATTTTCTGAAGTAAAATATTTTAAAAGTACGAGTATCATTTCTCTATTTGGTTCCAGTATTTATTAATATTCTGAATCTTTATTCAAGAACAAAGATTGAAGCTCCTTCCTTCATCGATCTGTTTTCTTTTGTCATAAGCCATTCCTATTATTATTATTATTATTATATTATTATTATTATTATTATTATTATTATTATTATTATATTATTATATATTATTATTATTATATTATATATATATATATTATAATATTATTATTATATATATATATATATATATATATATATATATATATATATATATATATATATATATATATATATATATATATATATATATATTATATATATATATATATATATATATATATATATAATATACATTTATATATGGTGTAAAAATCTGAAGCTTACTTGAAAACCAACCAGTGAAACAAGTTACCAATGAGAATCCAATTGGTAAAAGACTGACATGACTTGATACACACCAACAGACTGACATGGCCCGATACACACCAAGTCAAAAGTAATGAGGAAAAAAGAAGATGGAAAAGTACTCCAGTGTTTGAAAAGAAGGAGGTAAGGCGACGATGGAATGAGAATGTTCATCAATTTTAAAGTTCTGACTACTGAAAAGAGAATGGATGAAACTGTATAAGGAAGTACGACTCACTTTAGCATTCTTCGGAGGAGGAGGTATGAGATTAGAGAGTTCAGAAGAGATGTATCCATTTTAATAGTGAAATAATAAAGAGTGATGTAACAATTCGATGGTTATATAAAAGGAAAAGAGAGATAGTGTTATTAAAATTCATAAAACAAAAGCTTCGGACTCTATTCGTTCGAGAATATCTTTAAGAGTAAAAACATTCCAGATATGTGGTACATACTTCATGAAAAGACGAACCACACCCTGAGCTGGAGTGAAGAGGTTCTGAAGGCTGCGCTGGACACCTAACCTCTTAGAAGCATTTTTAATGATAGAAACAATGTGATCCTTCAAAGAAATATCATAGGAGAGGGAAATTTCAAGAATATTAAGAATAGAAGAGATATGAATTGTTTGTTTCCGATGATGTTGCAGTTGCAAGAAAGATTAGGTTGAACACAAAGATAGATTTAGAGACGCGAAAAACTACTATATTTTCTCATTCCATATTAGAAATACAAGAGAAGTCAAAGGTTAGTTGTTTCAAGACATCCCTGCTATCGCCAGCCAGTTGTAAATGTTAGGAACACATTACAAATGAAAAAAATACTTTAATTCAGAGACTAAAATCCAAAATTAATATAGGTCATGAGGTGACAAAAAGGTCATTAAAAAAAATGAGCTTGTGAGTCAACGCTATTGATAGATTCAAAAGATGAAATATTACTGTACCTTTCTCTACAACAATAACACCTATAGAACAGAGAACCAAGAAGTAAAGAGAAGCAAAAGGTGATTAATAATAAAGTGTGAATTTCTTCAGCTATCCTGACAAATAGGAAAAATTAGAAGAACTAAAGTATTCCAAATTTTCATGTTTAATTTTCATTGATTCAAAAACTTTTGAAAAAAAACAACATTTAGGTTAAAACAATGGACTTGTGGTTAGGTAGTTGAGAGTGGTTCCTCTTTTAGATTGATTTAAGAGCACAATTGCTGCAGGAATAAAGTTTCAAAGTTGAATGACAGAGACAAAACAGTTTTCCAATCGCAGGGTATAAGTTTTGAAAATCATAAGAGGGATACTATCGAGACTACGAGCTTTCATTATATTAACCTCAGTTAGAGAAAGAATCCCATGTTTAGGGGTAAATCAGGTGAAGGGATGTAGAGAAAATGGAACAGAACTGTAATCGCTAAAGCGGAATTATAAGAAAAGTCAAGAGTAAAGAATATACTTTTAGCAAAATCTAAGGTAGTTGTTTAGCCGTCTTAATAAATAGCAGGAGGGAAAGAGAAGAATCAAAGTGGGAAGAAGCGAAATAGTTAATACGAAGGATCTGAAGGTATAAAATAGGACCTAGAGATAATAAAGGTTTAATAATATAAAACATGGGGCAAAAGGATGATAGTTAAAAATAGATCTTAACTTTATTTCATTCGAATTCCTAAGAAATAGCTGGAGAATTCTTTATCCATAACAACCTTGACCAGCTAGTGTAGATCCCTACTAGATTTCCTGAATATCTTGGGAATGAAATAAAGTTAAGATCTATTTTTAACTATCATCCTTTTGCCCCATGTTTTATATTATTAAACCTTTATTATCTCTAGGTCCTATTTTATACCTTCAGATCCTTCGTATTTTAACTATTTCGCTTCTTCCCACTTTGATTCTTCTCTTTCCCTCCTGCTATTTATTAAGACGGCTAAACAACTACCTTAGATTTTGCTAAAAGTATATTCTTTACTCTTGACCTTTCTTATAATTCCGCTTTAGCGATTACAGTGCTGTTCCATTTTCTCTACATCCCTTCACAGCTGATTTGCCCCTAAACATGGGATTCTTTCTCTAACTGAGGTTAATATAATGAAAGCTCGTAGTCTTGATAGTATCCCTCTTATGATTTTCAAAACTTATACCCTGCCATTGGAAAACTGTTTTGTCTCTCTCATTCAACTTTGAAACTTTATTCCTGCAGCAATTGTGCTCTTATATCAATCTAAAAGAGGAACCACTCTCAACTACCTAACCACAAGTCCATTGTTTTAACCTAAATGTTGTTTTTTTTTTCAAAAGTTTTTGAATCAATGAAAATTAAACAGGAAAATTTGGAATACTTTAGTTCTTCTAATTTTTCCTATTTGTCAGGATAGCTGAAGAAATTCACACTTTATTATTAATCGCCTTTTGCTTCTCTTTACTTCTTGGTTCTCTGTTCTATAGGTGTTATTGTTGTAGAGAAAGGTACAGTAATATTTCATTTTTAGAATCTATCAATAGCGTTGGCTCACAAGCTCATTTTTTTAATGACCTTTTTGTCACCTCATGACCTATATTAATTTTGGATTTTAGTCTCTGAATTAAAGTATTTTTTTCATTTGTAATGTGTTCCTAACATTTACAACTGGCTGGCGATAGCAGGGATGTCTTGAAACAACTAACCTTTGACTTCTCTTGTATTTCTAATATGGAATGAGAAAATATAGTAGTTTTTCGCGTCTCTAAATCTATCTTTGTGTTCAACCTAATCTTTCTTGCAACTGCAACATCATCGGAAACAAACAATTCATATCTCTTCTATTCTTAATATTCTTGAAATTTCCCTCTCCTATGATATTTCTTTGAAGGATCACATTGTTTCTATCATTAAAAATGCTTCTAAGAGGTTAGGTGTCCAGAGCAGCCTTCAGAACCTCTTCACTCCACCTCAGGGTGTGGTTCGTCTTTTCATGAAGCATGTTCCACATATCCGGAGTGTTTTTACTCTTAAAGATATTCTCGAACGAATAGAGTCCGAATCTTTTGTTTTATGAATTTTAATAACACTATCTCTCTTATCCTTTTATATAACCATCGAATTGTTACATCACTCTTTTTATTCATATTAAAATGATACATCTCTTCACGCTCTAATCTCATACCTCCTCCTCCGAGGAATGCTAAAGTGAGTCGTACTTCCTTATACAGTTTCATCCATTCTCTTTTCAGTAGTCAGAACTTTAAAATTGATGAACATTCTCATTCCATCGTCGCCTTACCTCCTTCTTTTCAAACACTGGAGTACTTTTCCATCTTCAATTTTTCTCATTACTTTTGACTTGGTGTGTATCGGGCCATGTCAGTCTGTTGGTGTGTATCAAGTCATGTCAGTCTTTTACCAATTGGATTCTCATTGGTAACTTGTTTCACTGGTTGGTTTTCAAGTAAGCTTCAGATTTTACACATATATAAATGACATATATATATATATAATATATATATATATATATATATATATTATATATATATATAATATATATATATATATATATATATATATATTATATATATATATATATATATAAATAATATATAATATATATATATATATATATATATGATATATTATATATAATATATATATATTATATAATATATAATATAATAACTAATAATAACAATAATAATAATAATAATAATAATAATAATAATAACTTCTGAGGAATGGTTTATGCCTTAAGAAAAGAGATCAAGGAAGGAAGGAGCTCCTATCCTTGTTCTTGAAGTCTTTTCAAAAAATAAAGATTCAGAATATTAATAAAGACTGCAACCAAATAGAGTAATGATACTCGTACTTTTAAAATATTTTACTTCAGAAAATATATAATCGTATTTTTTTCTGTTTATTTTAAATTTGAAAAAAAAAATATTTTAAAGTCTATTTTACAAATTAGCGGATGTGGCTGAGATAATATTAAAATTCATATAATTAAGTCATATAAACCTTGAAACATGTTTGGAATTGTTTGAAATGTTTTCCTTTTGTTTTTTTTTTTTTTTTTTGTAAATATAAAATTTAATTAAAAAGTCGATATATATATTATTATTTAACATTGTATTTTCAACAAGGTCTATACTTGCTATTTCAAACAGGTTATTTAGCAAAAGTTCTTTTTGAAAAATCTGGAAAATTAAATTTATTTAAAACTTCATCCATATTACAATGCTTCTTCTCACCTTCAAGTTATTTCCACTTTCAAAATGATGAGCATTTTGCGATATATAAAGCAGGAAACAATATTTCCATACGAAAGTCATTAATTTATTTATTTATTTATCTGTCTATATATTTATTTATTCAATTATTTATTTATATGAAAAGTATGAAAGCAAAGTCTTGGATTGAGAAAGAGATGCAATGCACCTTATCATTTATTAGGGAACCAGTATTGGTAACAGAATAACAAATAAACGTATTATAAATTGTTCCTAAGAAGTTTCCTTAGTTTTTTTTTATGGGTAAATTCTCACGGAATAAGCAAAAAACCTTCAATTTCAATGATAAGAGCCCTTTCTAGGGATTTTACGAGGAAAAAACAATCGTGTGAAACATTCAGACGTACAATTACCTTGAAATCTGATGTGAAACTAAGTTTGGTCTTGATGAGATAACTTACGCATCTGAACTTCATATTGAAAATCTAACCAAAGAATTAGATACCTGATATAAATAGTACTGTGAGACGTCCTGCCGGTAGACTCACATGTTTGGTACTGATGAGATTTCTTATGTAACCCTTTGCTTAAAAAATATGCCAAAGAATCACATCAATACTGTGATATCGTTCTTCTGTCGGGAGTTTCACTAATCCAGAAGTAAATACTAATCAAATATAAAGGTTACGTTACCCTACGTTTTCAAAAATATTCTCTGTGGATACTATGCAAGGCAGAATCACGCGTTTCTATAGAAAATGTCGTACGTTACTAAGTTGCTTTTAGATCATATCCTTTTTAAACATGTCAGAACATTTATAGTTATCGTCTTTAAAAGGTTCATACTCGTAGGTTATCAGTATCAGGTTGGCAAAATCTACACTAAAGAGAAACATAAGTGTTGGAATTACTTTGTCTTCCTTTTTCTTTCTCCCAAAAGATAGAAATGTTAACTCAGATACTGTCATGGGATAGGCAATGGTAATCCAATGCATCTGATAGTAGCTAATCTTAAACCATCATATACTGATTTATTATTTTAGTTTATGTTTATTTTAATTCCATTGAAGCAATTCATTTCAGCAGAATAACTTGATGCATATCCTTATATCTTCTCAATTTATATGTCGCTCTCAAACCTTTCATCTCAAAGACTTTGAAACTTTTTCTCGCCCGAGCACTTATCATCCATGTTTCACACCCATACATTACAGAAGGTAAACACTACATTCAAACATTCTTATCTTTATTTATTTCAAAATTTTCCTTTCTTCCATACTTCTTACCCCAACACTTTCATTCCCTCTACCACTCTATTCTTTATCTCTTTTTCCGTCCCACCCTTACCTTCCACCCAACATTGCTAGATATTTGAATTCATCCACCTCCTCAAGTTTCCATCATCACACTTCTACACCGCTATTCCTCCCTCCACATCTCCACAAACCTCCAATCCTCATAACTTTATTTTTCACTGATTGACTTTCAACTCGTGTTTGCACATTCCCTTCAAACTCATAATATATAATATATATATATATATTATATTTATATATATATATATATATAATATATATATATTATATATATATATATATATATATATATATATAATATAATATATATATATAAATATATATACTATATATATATATATATAATATATATATACTATATATATATATTAATGATGGACGGTGTCATATTTTCTAATTTGCGGATGCGGATGTTGATTTCGAAAGTGCAGATGCGGATGCGTTGTATTTGCGGATGCGGATGTTTAATCGAAAATTAATGTGATGAGGATACGGTGCGGATGCCATTACTAATATATATAAATAATATATATATAATATATATATATATATATATAATATATAATATATATATATATATATATAATATATTATATATATATATATATATATATATATATATATATATAAATATATATTATATATATAATATATATATATAATATTTATAATATAAAATATATATTTTTTTTTTCAGAATAACTTGCTGACAACTAACTGGTGTACGCATACATACTGAACAAGAATCGTACATGCATACATGTAGTTAAGCCCTTTTCTATTCGTCCACGTTTTGTTTAAATACGAAATTTTCTAAAAATTTGGGAGAAAAGCAGCGTTTTTTTCTATTCGTTACTTTAGGCGCGAAAGCTCCCCGATTTTCCCGCGAAAATGACGTCACGACCTTCAATTCCCCCTAAATTTTAAGATATAAACAAATCGAATGTAAATAAATTTATTTTTACAGCTGCCATTTGTATCTCGATTTTTAAGTGTCATTTTATGTCAGATTTTTAAATTTATTTTAATAAATGTGATAATATAAATTGTGATTTTCCAGATTATATATAAATTTTAGTTTTATACGAAACAAAAAAGAATACTAGTGGGCTACATAAGCAATCAGTATATTTAAGCCTGTTAGAAAATATATTTTTTTCAGTGCCGTTATTTCTTCTTAATTTATCAACAATAGACTTCATTATTTTTTTTGTTTTTGTTTTATCTGCTTTTAAATCTCTTTGTATCTTGCATCAGTTGAATATCTTGAGAGCCCAGCCGCCATGTTGAATTGGAATCACTGACTCGAAAACATAAGATATTAAAATTTTGGAAAATCGTTCAATTGTGCAAATCGCAAGATGCACTAAAAAAGGTCAAAAAAATCCCTTACGAAAATGGCGCGCCATAAATTTTTAGAAAGTTTGTGAACGAATCATGATGTTCAACTAATTCTACTATTTGTGGAAATGGTTAAAATATTTTGGAAAAATATTAATATAAAAAAAAAAAA
>SEYY01007133.1:67500-73429 GCA_009176605.1 Armadillidium nasatum | reverse complement strand
AGAAATATTCTTACTATAATTGAAGCTACATTCCCGCAATGCCGATTCATTCTTATTAATTATAACTCCATCTCAATTTAAAGCTTCTCCAGACACAAGAAGTCTTACCCAATGCTTCTCAGATTCTCTTTAATTTATTTATTTAAGTGTGACTGCTGTACTAAGGCGTATGTAGGCCAAACTGGTCTACAATTAAAAATGAAGATTGATAAGCGTAGAGGAGATTCCTTTAGTACGGACCTTCCTCTTTGATCTCATGTACACTCTGCCATAAAAGACCATGGATACCCACCCTATTTATTCTTCTAATTTCCCTGTTCTTCAACGTGCATCTCCATTTTTGATTGTAGGATTTGGAAGTTTTATATATAAAAACTCATTGCCCATCTTAAATGTTCAAGCTTCTTCTATTGTCCTTTTCACTCAATAATGAAGTCCTTTTCCCAAAATAGTCCCGCCTTTTTATTTTTATTTGTTATTTCGGAATTAATATTATTACATTTTTTATATTTTTTATTATTATTTTAAATATAAATAGTTAATGAAATTATATTTTGATTGTATTTTAAAACAGAAATTTGTAAAATTTAGTTTGTGCTGAAGCTGACGAGATACGGTGTGAAACGTTCACTGTATTAAAATGAGTATGTGGAAACTTAGTAGACTTTGATCTTTCTAATTAGATTAAGGTTCTTTAAAAGAAGCAAACAACTTTATATATATATATATATATATATATATATATATATATATATTATATATATACTATATAATATATATATTATATATATATAATATATATCCGCATCAATAATCCGTTTTTGATTACGTATGCATGCACATGAATCACATCCGCATCCTCATCAAATTATAATCCGCATCCGCATTCGCAACTGACGAAAATTCTATATCAGCAGTCGCAAATGAACAATGAGAAATATACATCCGATTCATAATATATATATATATATATATAATATATATATATATATTATATATAATATATATTATATAATATATATATATATAATATATATAATATTATATATCTACATTATATAAGAGAAGGGTTGGAATTGGACATATTTCTAGGTCATTCAAAGCATTTTAGTCCCCATTTCTAGGACGGTAAAATATATAAACATCTAATTTCTTGTCTAAAATATCCCGACTATATAATTAAACCAATAATTACAGTAACAAGGCAAATTTAATGTATGAATAAGAGAATCGTTTGAACTGAAAAAAATACGTTGCCTTTTCCACTATATTTCAGATCATGTTACAAAATTTTTAAAATATGTCCCAAAGAATATAAAGTTAGTACAATGACTTCCTGAATTCCCCCCCAAAAAGGGGTGGGGGTGTTTAGAAAAGTATTGAAGGATGAAGAAATTAATGCTGGTGTGCATAGAATAAAATGTGGAGGGTTGAAAAAAAAAATATATATATATATATATATATATATATATATATATATATATTATATATAAATATATATATATATGGTGTGTGTGTGTGTGTGTGTGTGTGTGTATGTGTTGGGGGTGATCTTACTATTGGTAGATCAAAACGATAGTATAACTATGAATGATAATATTTTTTTTATTGTTCCTTTAAAGGAAGATTGAATTTATAACCTTACTAATATCATTTATAATAAATAAAACCAATAATATAAATAAATATAAAGGGATTTTTTATATATAGATTCTGCGACGTCGAATAATATATTCAAAGAAAATACTTTATTTAAAAAATCACTTTTGGCTACTATCGATGATTAATGACTTGGTTGCCAAGTTACACAATTCTTTACATCTTTCCTTGTGCTAGCATTTTTAATTCCTATTTAATTCCTTTTTAATTCCGCTTAAAAAAAGGAGGTAGAGTTAATAACTCAAACACTTGTATTTACTGATTTTAGCTTTATTTTTCTTTTTTCCCTTAACAGATTGTATAATGTTTTGTGTAATTGTTAGTTATTTATTAATGTATGAAGTTATGTATGCATGTGTATATTCGTTTTGTTTGTTTTCTGAGTGTGAACATATAAAAGGTTAGCAGTTTTATTTAGGTAAAGACATATAACTTGCTTTAGTATTTTTCGGGAATTGATAATATAATTATCGTACATATTTTGACTGAGGTTTATGCAATTGTGAAAGTATATATATATATATATATATATATATATATATTATATATATATATATATATATATATATATATATATATATATATATATATATATATATATATATATATATATATATATATATTCTGAAAAATTTAATCTATTTTGAGTCTTCCATACTCATAGAAAAATTAACTCCAGCATTTTATCAGATGTCAACATATAAATTTATGCACATACACGAAACCCTAAATCATGTAGGATTATTTATGTGCATACACGAAAACCTAAATCATGTAGGATTATTTATGTGCATACACGAAAACCTAAATCATGTAGGATTATTAATGTGCATACACGAAAACCTAAATCATGTAGGATTATTTATGTGCATACACGAAAACATAAATCATGTAGGATTATTATGTGCATACACGAAAACCTAAATCATGTAGGAATCATTATATGCATACACGAAAACCTAAATCATGTAGGATTATTTAAGTGTATACACGAAAACCTAAATTCTGTAGGATTATTTTTGTGTATACACGAAAACCTAGATCATGTAGGATTATTAATGTGTATACACGAAAACCTAAATCATGTAGGATTATTTATATACACGAAAACCTAAATCATATAGGATTATTTATGTGCATACACGAAAATCTAAATCGTGTAGGATTATTTATGTGCATACACGAAAATCTAAATCATGTAGGATTATTTATGTGCATAAACAAATCAAGTATTCAAGTAAAACAATTAATGACTTCAATTTGCTAAACAAAAGCTCTAAGATTAGCTTTAATAATTCCAAGTTTTCATTTTTTTTAAATTTCAAGAGAAAACCTCCCCCCACTCCCCCTCTATCTTTCATTCAATTTTCAAGAAATTCAAGAAGAGGCCAAATTTAAAGTTCTTTATTTTTATTTTTTCCCTTTAAATTATGCGTTATTCATTAAATATTTCAATAAAATACTTTATAGTTTTATTATTGTTTTTATTATTATTATTTTTCTTCATTTTGTATTATTTTTATTATTCTTTTCCTTATTTCAAAAGAAATTTAAAACTTTAATGTCTGCAATGATGCGGCTACTTCATTATTAATATTATTATTATCATTACTATTATTATTATTATTATTATTATTATATATTATTATATATTATTTACATAATTATTATTATTAATTAATTAAAATATTTTATAATAATTTTTTCATTATTATTCTTCATTGTATTGTTGTCATAGAATTATTCTTATTATTAATTATTTTCATTTATTATAATATAATTACTACTACTATAATTAGTTATTATAATTATTATTCATACAATTATTATTATAAGTATTATTATTTTCAGTATTTTGATTATAATGACCTTTACAAATATTATTCTATTATTAGTATTATTACTATTTATTAATATTATCATTATTATTATTATTACTATTATTACTATTATAATTGCAGTTGTTATTTCCATTTTTATTTACATTATTTTTATTACTTATACAGTAATATTTTTTTTTAAAGCTTGCAATAATAACAGTAACGTAAGTTTTATTTTTATTAAATATTTTAATGGAAAACATAAACAAAGCAAAACTATAATAGTTCATCCCATTTAGTTTGTGCTGAAGACAGACCGAGATACGGTGTGAAAAGTTAACAGTGTATTAAAAAATCTATAATAGTTCATCCCATTAGTTAGTTTACTTAGACATTTGCTTCTCCATGTTTATTTACTCAGTTGATTGAATGTTTGTTTAGAAGAATTATTTATATTAATTTAACTTGGATAGTCTATTTTATAGCTTCCTATTGTCTCCAGATTTCTTATGTTCTGTATTTTAATTAGCAGTTTATATATATATATATATATATATATATATATATATATATATATATATATATATATATATATATATATATATATATATATATATATATATATATATATATATATATATATATATATATATATATATATATATATGTCACATCTCACGGGCATTGCCCTATTCGAGTAGAGGAACTTTTCTAGGTAGTATATACCTAAGATTCCCAAGAGGAACCGAACCTGCTCCCTCAAGCACGTGATTCAATCACTCTACCGTTTGAGCCACGGTAAAACACGTAAAAAAAATTTAAATAATCTAATGACTTTAATCATAAGTTTTGCTTTTACTTTTATTATTATATTTATTTTACTACCATTGGTATGAAAATCCCATTATTTAGATCGAAATGAACTTTATAATTTAAAAGCTCTCATGTAACCTTTCTGAATATACTAAAATCTTCAATATGTTTATATAAAAGAAGGAAAACAGTATTAGAATTTTGAATAATTTTTTTCGAAAAATACTTTCCAAAAAAAAAAAAAAAAAAAAAAAAAAAAAAAAAAAAAAAAAAGCTAAAAAAAAAAAAAAAAAAAAAAAAAAAAAAAAAAAAAAAAAAAAAAAGCTGAACACCTCTAAAAAGAGTCTCGCTCAAAACCTTTTACCTAAGTCTTCTATCAATAAAGATTCAATGAGATTTTTGGACATTGAAAAAAAAAAAAAAAAGTTTATTGGGCGAAAAAGACTGCAAATATTTCTTTTCATATCATCTTTTTTTTTTTTTTTTAAACCAAAATTTTTTTTTTTTTTTTTTTTTTATTTTAAAGAGAAAGAAATTTTTTTTTTTTTAAAATTAAAAAGAAAAATGGAAATTTTAAATCTGTATTATTATTATTATTATTATTATTATTATTATTATTATTATTATTATTATTAAAAATTGGAAAGTCTATATTGGAGATATTGGAAAATTTTATTTTTAAAAAATTTGGTTGTAGGAGAAAAACAAAATGATAGTTGGGCTCTTCAAATTGCAATTTAAAATAAAACATCACAGTGGTCGATTTTCTGAGAGGGAAAGAGGGTCAGGGGGTTTATTTTCCTTTATAGGTACTACATCTGTAAAGACATATATTTAATAATGCAGTTTTAAAAATTTTTCAAAATTTTTCAAGTTTCCTTTAAAAATTAATTAGTGGTAATAAGCATGAGTATGACGTCAGGTTGAATCAATGCATTTATCCGGTTGAAAAAATGTAGTTGTTCAGTTGAAACAATGTAGTTATTTAGTTGAAACAATGTAGTTGTCCAGTTGAAACAATGCAGTTGTCAGGTTGAAACAATGCAGTTGTCTGGTTGAAACAATGCAGTTGTCCGGTTGAAACAAAGCGGTTGTCCGGTTGAAACAATGCAGTTGTCTAGTTGAAATAATGCAGTAGTCCTGTTGAAACATGGCAGTTGTCAAGTTCAAACAATGAAGTTGTCCGATTGAAATAATGCAGACGTACGGTTGAAATAATGCAGTTGTCTTGTTGAAACAATGCAGTTGCCAAGTTGAAACAATGCAGTCGTCCGGTTGAAACAATGCAATTGTCCTGTTGAAACAATGCAGTTGTCCAGTTGAAACAATGCAGTTGTCCGATTGAAACAATGTAGACGTCCGGTTGAAACAATATAGTTGTCAAGTTGAAACAATGCAGTCGTCCGGTTGAAAAAATGCAATTGTCAAGTTGAAACAATGCAGTCGTCCGGTTGAAAAAATGCAATTGTCAAGTTGAAACAATGAAGTTGTTCGGTTGAAATAATGCAGTTGTCCGTCCAGTTGAAACAATAGTTGTCCAGTTGAAACAATGCAGTTGTCCGGTTAAAACAATGCAATTGTCCGGTTGAAACAATGCAGTTGTGTCCGGTTAAAACAATGCAATTGTCCGGTTGAAA
>SEYY01007133.1:47500-50000 GCA_009176605.1 Armadillidium nasatum | reverse complement strand
TCCGATTCCTATCATTTGTCATAAAAATTAAAATGTTGTGATGAATTGAACAAGCTCCAAATAATCACCAAGACTGTATGTTGAGATTGAGTGACGAAATTATTATATATAATATACAAGGAACTGTGTAAACAGCATTGGCATTTTTATTTTCTTTCAAAGCTTTACTATGAGAAAAGAATTTTTTAATATTGTTATTGTTGCCATAAATTATGTCAATATTTTTTGGTAAAAGAGATTTTATATTTAAATTTAAAGTGGTTTATAGTTTAAGTATATTATCAGTAGAAAAATCGCTTTGTGCATTAAAATTATAAAACCTTTTTTTGGCTTTGAATATTGCATTTGAAATGAGATTTTCTTTATATCCTAGTTTTTTTTAATTGCCTTTTAGATGAGTTAGTTCATCTTCTAAATATTGAAGTGAGCATAAGCGGTAGGCACGGAGGAAACATGCCTGACATTACTGATTTTTTTTATAGATATATTATGGCTTGAAAAACAATGAATATAGTCAAATGAATGGTTTGGCTTACGGTAAACGCTGAAGTCAAGTTTATAAATGACACGTTTAATATGTATGTAATTGAACTGGAGGTGAGCTTTTCCCATTTTACTCTCTGACGATTCCTTGCATTGTTTTACTTGCCTTCCTTGGAGCAGGTCTCCTTGTTAACTTTTTATATATATATATTTTTAAAACATTTTAACTCCTTTAACTTTGGCTTGAAAAGGGACGTCAGTTCCGAAAACGTTTGCCTATAATTTATTTTAATTACTGGTTATTCTAGAATATATATATAATATATATTATATTATATAATATATATATATATATATATATATATATATATATATATATATATATATATATATATATATATATATATATATATATATATATAATATATATATATATATATTATTTAATAAAGTGGTTTGTATTCAGCGAATATTATAAATAATATTCAAACAAAATAATATTTCATGTTACACTTTAATAACTGTAAAATCTCTGATTGTTAACAAGGGAAAGAAAGAAAAAAAATTTAAAAATTAAAAAAAAAAATAAAAATGTAAAAAAAAAATAAAACTTTTGTTTTAAATGTTATCCTAAAATAAATTTCTTTAAAACAAGATTTTGCTTTTGAAAACATTTTGCGACGTTTAGTCTAACTAAAAAGTTAAAACTTTTTACTATATATATATATATATATATATATATATATTATATATATATATATATATATATATATATATATATATATATATATATATATATATATATATATATATATTATATATATTATATATAAATGAGGAAAATCCATTTTAGAATCATAATTCTTTATTACCAACGTTTATCCCATTCAATAAAACAGAAGGAACATAACATATTATATATATATATATATATATATATATATATATATATATATATATATATATATATATATATATATATATATATATATATATATATATATATATATATATATATTATATATATATATAAAGTTTGGGAAAAAGATAATACTTTTTTCTGTTATTTTTTTAGATTAAAAAAAAAAAGAGGTAAAAACTACTATTTCTTCTACTGATACTGCTTTTACTACTACCACTACTATACTGCTACAACTATAACCATTACTACATCTAATAGTATCACCAAACAATAACAATTGTCATATTACCACTTTTACCGTTTCATTTGTACACTACGGAAGGTTACAATAACCTTACTACAAATGATACTTAAATTATTACTACAAATAACATTACTAACACACTATCACTTCACTCATTTGTAGAGTGGATTTTTAATACTAGTTAATACTACTACTAATACTATTATTACGACTACTACTGTAACTGATAATATTACTATTCAATTACCTTACTTTAACCTTACTTTCTTTTGTTATCACTATATTTTGTACAAGTAGACTATTTGGTATTTACTATACCACTACAGCTAATAATAAGTAATAATAATAATAATAATAATAATAATAATAATAATAATAATAATAATAATAATAATAATAATAATAATAATAATAATAATAATAGATATCATTATTATTTACCTCTGGTTTTGTTGACAATAATGTTAATTAGAAAATAATTTTTATGTATATTTTTATTTTTATGCATCTATTTTTATGTATATACACATAGTCATTTATAATTTCTGATATTTAACCAATTATTTATATACATAAATAAATTAACCTTTATTCATTTTTTCTAGTTACAATCTTGAATACATACAAAAATCGCATTCTTTATATGCATTAATACAATACTGAAATGGGTTTCTTGTGGGAACGAATTCGTCCTTTGAGCCCATTAAATTTATATAAAAATTAATATCAATAAGAAATGAAGTTTATAATGAAGAAACAAACTTTAGATACTTAAGCTTTTTTTTTTTTTTTTTTTTTTTTTTTAATTTTTAATAATTTATTTTTTACCTCCTTAAATTATAATTAAAAAT
>SEYY01007133.1:37500-42500 GCA_009176605.1 Armadillidium nasatum | reverse complement strand
AGACCTTCTTTCTGGTCGTTCTACAACAGCTGTTGTAGACGGCCCCGTTCATCCATTAAATCTATAAATAGTGGTGTTCCTCAAAAATCTGTCCCATCCCCAACTCTTTTTCTAATTTTCATCAATGACCTTCTCTCTGTTACTTCGCCTCCTATCCACTCCTATGCAGACGGCTCCACCCCTCATTACTACTTTCACTTTGAAAGACGGCCTTCCCAACAGCAGTTAATTGATGCAAGAAGGATAGCCTTTTACAACAGAGCTCTGATCTTTCTCGCATTTCAAATTGGAGCAGAGAAAACATGATCGCTTTCAATGCCTTAAAAACTCAATTTCCCCATCTTCCTACTCGACACAACCTTCCATACAATTATGACATCTTCTTCGAAAACACACAACTCAAACTTTCATCTATCCTCAATATTCTCTGTCTTTCTTTTTCTCGTGATCTCTCTTGGAAGGATTACATTACTTCTCTTTCTAAACAAGCTTCTGAGAGGTTGGGTATTCTGAGGCGCCTTCAAAATTTTTTCATCCCACCCTAGTTACTAGCTCTTTACAAGGGTGTTGTTCACCCTTGTAAACAGTACGCCTCTGACATCTGTGGTAATTCCACTCATACAGCTCTTCTCGAAAAGGTGGAGTCTTTTCGTCTTACAAACTCTTTTGCTCTTGCTAACTCTCTCCAATCTCTTCCTGCCCGACGAATTGTTGCATTAATCTGTCAATACTACCGCTATTACAACGGACACTGCTCTTCTAAATTCTAACGTCCCATACCTCCTCCATTGAGAAGGGCTCATGCGGCACGACTTTCTTTATAGTCTCATCCTTTCTGTGTCCAACTCTTCGACACCAGACTTAACCGCTATGCTCAATCTTACATATACTCTACTGATAAAGTCTGAAACACACTCCCTTTATCTATTTTCCCAACTTTGATATGCCTACCATTGAACGCCGTGTATCGGGTCACGTCGGCCATAAGAGACCTGAGTTCTGACATTTCCCTCTTTGGTGGAGTTTAGTAGACCTCTGGCCTTTGCCCACCAGAGCAGAAATATATATATATATATATATATATATATATATATATATATATATATATATATATATATATATATATATATATATATATATATTATATATATATATATATATATATATATATATATATATATATATATATATATATAAATTCGATTTCATTTAAAATCCGATTTTCCATTTTAGGGTAGGTTTGTTATTTTAAATTTGCCACCGCTCACGGGCCGAGCCCTTTTCTAAGAGGGGGCAGAAGGTTAAGTTAGGTTATTAGATTATCTAGAATTGCATAAAATAGGTATTTAAATATTAGTTTTTAATTAATATGAAAATAAATTTTTTTTTACGGTAACCTCTTATATATATATATATATATATATATATATATATATATATATATATATATATATATATAATATATATATATATATATATATATATATATATATATATTATATATATATATATCACCCACTTCTCTCTCTCTCTCTCTCTCTAAAATTTAATTAATTAATGATATCGGGAGTTTTGCAAGGTCAGCAAATTTTTTGTCTGGACTTTAAAATTTCCATAAATTTATTTCCATAAATTTATTTCCTCTTATATAAAGACAATGGCAATTGTTTTTTTTTAAGGAAATACTTTAATATTTATGATAACTTCATTCCTATTAAATCAAAAAAAAAAAAAATCATTCACAAGGGCAAAATTTCATCTAAAATAATTGTTAATTTTGTATCGATTATATCGATTTATTTCTTTTTATCGATTATATTTGTTATCGATTTATTATCGATTATATTTGCTAGCAACTTATATCTGAATAAAAAAAAAAAAAAAAAAAAAAAAAAAAAGCAATTTTAATACTTTAAACATACCTAATCAACCTAACTGAAAAGGAATCAATGATTGATATATTTTTATTATTATTTGCTGCTATTATTATTATTATTATTATTATTATTATTATTATTATTATTATTATTATTATTATTATTATTATATATATTATTTATATATATTATATATATATATAATATATTATATATACATCTTCTATCCTCTCTCTCTCTCTCTCTCTCTCTCTCTCTCTCTCTCTCTCTCTCTCTCTCTCTCTCTCTCTCTCTCTCTCTCTCTCTCTCTCTCTCTCTCTCTCTCTTCTCTCTCTTTCTCTATTCTCTCTCTTCTCTCTGTCTCTCTCTCTCTCTCTCTCTCTCTCTCTCTCTCTCTCTCTCTCTCTCTCTCTCTCTCTCTCTCTCTCTCTCTCTCTCTCTCTCTCTCTCTCTGTCTGTCTGTATGTCTGTCTTCTCTCACTCACTAATTATATATTTTTAAATTTTTTTTTTTATTATTATATTATTATTATTATTATTATTATTATTATTATTATTATTATTATTATTATTATTATTATTATTATTATTATTATTATTATTATTATTATTATTATTATTATTATTATTATTATTATTATTATTATTATTATTATTATTATTATTATTATTATTATTATATTTAAATATATACATCCACATATTAAACTTTAAAAATATAAAAAAGAAAATAAAAAAAAAATTTTAAAATATAAAAAAAAAAATAATAATATTTTACAAGGAAAGGCAATCTTCAATATCATTATTCATTTAAATTTAAATTTAAATTAATTTAAAAATTTAAAAAAATAAAAAAAAAAAAAAAAAAATTAATATTATTATTATATTATATTATTATATTATTTATTATTATTATTATTATTATTATTATTATTATTCAAGGTGGGAAAATTTATAGGTAGTTTTTACTAAGAATCTGCAAGAGAAATCGAACTAGCGCCTTCAAACACGTGAGTCAATTACTCTACCTTTATACCACGACACTAACTGGGAATAATAATAATAATAATAATAATAATAATAATAATAATAATAATAATAATAATAATAATAATAATAATAATAATTAAATAATAATAATAATAATAATAATAATAATAATAATAATATCATAATACTACTACTGCTAATAATAATAATAATAATAATAATAATAATAATAATAATAATAATAATAATAATAATAATAATAATAATAATAATAATAATAATAATAATAATATAATAATAATAATAAATAATAATGAATAATAATAATAATAATAATAATAATAATAATAATAATAATAATAATAATAATAATAATAATAAATTTTTGAGGATATAAGAGAATGAAAATTCTATAAGAAATTCAAAAAGATATATTTAAATTTGATAGCAATAAACTATAAAAAAAAAATTATTTAAAAGAAAAAAAAATAAATAAAATAAAAATAATTCAAGAAAATTTGCTCCAAAAACAAGTTAAAAATTTCGATAATAATAATAATTTTATTATTATTATTATTATTATTATTATTATTATTATTATTATTATTATTATTATTATTATTATTATTATTATTAGCTCATTATTAGCACGCAAGAGGACCGATTATTGGGAATTATTATTACTTTTTAAATATCCTATAAAAATGAAGTAAAGTTTTACAAAATATATTATATATATTATTTATAACATTATTATATTATTATTAGTAATATATATTATTATATATTATTTGTACCATTACTGACTTTAACTTAAACTCGGAACTTTTACGTTTAAAATCTTAAAAAATAAAATAAAACTTCAGAAAAAAATTTTCAAGGATAATTTTTCATGCTAAATATGATGATAGTTATTCATTATTATTATCATCATCATCATCATCATCATTATTATTATTATTATTATTATTATTATTATTATTATTATTATTATTATTATTATTAATTTATTACTATTATTTCTGGCTGAAATATAAATGAACTATTTTGCCTAGTTGTCTCCAAATGTATTCGTAATTAATTAAAAAACTGCTCTCAAACAAAAACATATTAATATATATATATATATATATATATATATATATATTATATATATATATATATATATATATATATATATATATATATATATATATATATATATATATATATATATATATATATATTAACAGTGTTGCATATTTACAATCAAAACTACTTCTTTAATTAAAATTAATTAAAAGTCACCTTTTAAAATAATATTTTTGTTTTTGAAAACATGAATCTTTCTTTGTACTATTAAGTTTTTTTTTTTTTTTTTTAAATGTTTTATTATTATTATTATCACTCCCTTCACTTGATAATATTAATTACCTCTGCGAAAAACTTAATTCTAAGTTAAAGTTTTGTGTTTGGTTTTTCAGTAAAAACTAATAATAGTATTAATACTAACAGTAGCAGTAGTAGTATTAGTAGTAGTAGTAGTAGAAGTAGCTGTAGTAGTAGTAATAATAATAAGTACCAATAATATTACTAATACTAATAAGAAATAGTAATAGTAGTAGTTTTAGTTGTTTCTTATGTGCATAACGTTTAATAATTCATTAATTTTCATAATTAAGACAATAATATATATTTAAAATCAGTTTTCCTACAATTGGGTTTAAAGGCAGCTTAAAGCCACTGGTTAGATTTCCGTATATCCATTATCCTAAGGAAGAAAATTCTGTGAAAAATTTTCTCACATCAAATTGGAAAATGCCTGCGAGGTACAAAAGTAAAAATAAATAAAAAAATAAATAAATAAATAATTAATTAAAAATAAATTAAAACACACACTTTTAACATGGGTTTAAACATAATGAATGAATATATAGATAGGCCTTAAAGGTTTTTCTGTTTGTGTGCTTTATTATTATTATTATTATTATTATTATTATTATTATTATTATTATTATTATTATTATTATTATTATTATGTAATAGTTTTAATAATACATTATAAACATTAACACACATTAACATATTAAAATCATATACTCCTACAACATTTTTACAAGTTTAAACAAAATATAATTAATTGGATTCTTGCAC
>SEYY01007133.1:25000-27500 GCA_009176605.1 Armadillidium nasatum | reverse complement strand
TATTATTATTATTATTATTATTATTATTGTTATTATTATTATTATTATTATTATATTATTATTATTATTATTATTATTATTATTATTATTGTTTAATTACTGAGAAAATAATTTTTTTTAAATTCTTTAACTATATATATATATATATATATATATATATATATATATATATATATATATATATATATATATATATATATATATATATATATATATATATATATATATATATATATATATAACACTGAAAAAGTTTTGATACTACATTTTCTTGCTTACTTTTAAAAAAAAAATTTTTTTGGTGGGGGGAGGTTGAGGGGGGGAGGAGGTTGGGAGGGGGGAGCAATAATAGCATTGTCCAATTTCGTTGCCAGAGAGGATGGATTAGATTACATTGTTCTTTAAAGAGATTTGTCAAAGTTTTTTAAACTTCAAAAATAAATATGTAAAATAATTAGAGGCTGAAAATGAAAATTAGGTTCAACTTAGATAAAGGCAATACCGATGAAATGACAACTAATTTTTTTGTCACTTAAAGGTATACGACATTTCATATATATATATATATATATATATATATATATATATATATATATATATATATATATATATATATATATATATATATATATATATATATATATATATATATATATATATATTATTATTATTATTTTTTAAAAATTTTTTTACTAGCCAAGAAAAAAAAAAATAATAATAATTTCCATCCTTTAACTACACTGCAAAATTTGTCCTAACGAATCGTTGGGACAAAGTGGCAAAAATGTCAACAAATTTTTTCAGTTATTTTTTCCTTATTAAAAAAAATAAATCGGTGAAGCGACTTTCTTATGCATAACATGTCTTTTCTCTATTGAAAATTTTGCTGTGACATTTTTGCCACTTGTCTCAACGATTCATTAGGACAATTTTTGCAGTGTATTTTTTATTTATTTTTTTTTTTAATCCATTCCCTCATGGTTTGTTTAACAATTAAGGAATTTCAAAATCGATAGGAAACTCTGGTCAACAAAAATGTACTTTAAAATTTTTTCATTTTTTCAAAATAGCTAAACTACCCTAATTTTGGATCAAGAAAAACGAATTTGACATTAGATTTTATTTATTAGCTCTAGTTTTTGAGATATCCTAATCTCAAATAAAAGATACTAAAAATGCACTTTGAAATTCTTTCCTTTCTCAAAATAGCTAAACTAACCTAATTTTGGGTCGAGAAATATGAATGTCATATTAGATTTTGTTTAAAGGGTCTCACTCTGGTTTTATGGATACATAAAACCTCAAAAGTACTGACCCAAATCTTTTTTTTCGAGTCCTGTACAGAGACACTTTAACATTAGGCAGAAGATTCCGTTGTTGAAGCCTTGATACCAGAATCTCTGCTTTGTCTTTAGACAGTTTCAAATCTCAAATTAAATCATTTAGTTCAGCCTGACTAAACTTTTATGGCTTACTCGATAGTTCATTTTTTGGCATAAAATCAGGATCCAGTAATGATGAAGGAAGCTGTGATTTCTCCCTTCCAGTCTTCGTCTATATTTGACTGCTGAGTATACTCTTCTGGAGGAAGTGGTATAGGTAGACTATCTCCATGTGGTACTGGTCGAATGGCTGACGGGATGTTGGGGTATTGGACAATCTGCTTTTATTTCTTGACATGCCATGTTGGAGGAGAGGTATCATGCAGAAATAGCAATCGTTTACATGATTTGAAGAATCTCTCCAAGTCATTGGAATAGCAAATGTCATTGAATGTACTTTTTTGTTCAACCATCCACGTTGTTTCACAGCACATGAATTGCAGACAATATGAGGTTCCCAGGGTTTGTCCTGATCCCCTAACTGGATACAGAAATAGTGGCGATATGCCATCTTTATGGTTGGAGTAATTCGACGTTTTTGAGCAGAAAATGTCACCTTCCCACAAACAAAACAAAAAATTGCCAGGAATTTTCAAAATTACGTGGCATCCTGAATTCAAAATTGAAATCACAAAAACAAATTATATATATAAAGAAAATACACCAAAATATTTTCTGTATGTATTTATGCATTCGCAAATATCCAATTTCCTTATTTCTAATTTTCTCAGCGACTTGGCCGTACCTTTCTTGTACTGAAGAGCGATGTTGTCGCGACTCCAATTCTTGTAGAATGAGCTTGAGTCTTTTGGCTCATAGCTTGGTTATTGTTCTTTCCCTCTGATTTTGGTTTTCGGATTTCTTTTTACTTCTGCTTGTGTGATCTTCAATATCAGTCTTTAATCTATTGTCATTCCAGTGGTTACAATGCCACTTTTATTCGTTTGGTGAAAGACTTATGCAAGAACTTGCAAGCACATTTTTGAACATCGATATTTACAAATGTTTTTAACTCTCCGAATTTAATTTTAATAATTTTAATACATTTAAGTAACAGTTTTCTGGTTACTTTTTGACATAAATATTTACATGAGTATATATTATATATATATATATAT
>SEYY01007133.1:12500-15000 GCA_009176605.1 Armadillidium nasatum | reverse complement strand
TCACTCTCTTGCCACTTTCCTCACTTAGACTTACGCTTCACTCATATATCTTCCTTTAAAGTTTCCTCCTTTTTCCATTACAAATCTTCCTTTTCGTTTCTTCTTAAAGCTTCGGTGACCTACAAATATACCTATCCTTTATCCAGTAAGGATTATGTCAGCTCCACTGCTCGTCTTTTCAGAACTCGGATTTTCGAACAACAAGGTTTCTCCTTCTGCACCTCTCTTCCTCTATCTTCACCATCCTTTTTTAATATACATTCCCACACACAGTCTTCATGACACATCCTTCCTCTTCCACAACATTTCGCAATTTTAGACAAAAAAATTCTGACTCCTCTTCTCTTCATATCCTAGGATCTCTATATATCTCTAAACTCAAGTCCGCACTTAACGAAAATCAGTAATCATGCCAACTCTATATAACCCAGTCATAATTTAATTCCCTTCTATATCAACCATTTCTTAACTTCATATTACAATGACATAAAGCTCACCTCGTCCTGTGTTTGCTGTACCTCTAGCTTGGATGAAGGTTTCCTCTCTAATGGCGAGATTGGCTTGATATATGTGAGTTTTATATATATATATATATATATATATATATATATATATATATATATATATATATATATATATATATATATATATATATATATATATATATATATATATATATATATATATATATGTGTGTGTGTGTGTGTGCATGTGTGTGTGTGTGTGTGTGAGTGCATGTGAGGTTGTGTATATGTGTAGCTTTGTCAATATTTGACTAAGATTTCCGACAAGTTATGATTTTTTCATGCGGTTGAAACATGTGTGCAAACTGCTTGTGTATAGATATGAATGTATGTATATGTATATATTTTGTATGCATTAACAGTCTTCAATTCAATACCAACTAAATTTAACTTTTTAATGTTGGTTGATTGATAATAATAGCAATTTTTTAAATACATGTTATGACTTTTAAATTTGTTTCTTGATCTCTTTTAAAGTGTTCTCTTGATAATGGTTTTAGTAAATAAACCGAAACGTAGAGTAATTTATGAAAACTATGTACTTTGATCAATAAAAATTCCACAATTTAAATGTTACATTTATTTTTTGCAATTTTTACTTTTTATATATATATATATATATATATATATATATATATATATATATATATATATATATATATATATATATATATATATTATATATATATATATATATATATATATATATATATATATATATATATATATATATATATATATGGGGAACAAGATGGGGTAAATTGTAACAAGTGGCAAAGTGTGACATTTTAAATTGCGCGCGAACCGATCCTAATTTCGACTCCTGAACAGGAATGGTGAGGTTGTGTCATTTTGTAATAGAGAATTCTTTGTTGTTTTTCGAAATATAAAGTAAATATTTTAATCACTATTTTGATCTTAATTATTCGCCTTCTTTATGTCCAATTTTATATTTATTGTTATGAAATTAAATATATATTATTATATATAGATTTAATAACATTATAATGATTTTGATAACATTTCAAGTTTGGTTTTGAATTTACAAAAAAGTAAATATAGGCTACGTGAGGCTCAGTGTAACAAAGTCACATGGGGCAGTGTATAACACTGCTACACTGTGTCCCATGTGTATTTTGGCGCTAAATCTTTCAAAAGACAAGTCATAATAACAAATTCGAGTAAGGGTATAGTAATAAAAGTTTAGTTGAAACATTTAAAAGATCTAATTATTAAACTGTAAAACATAAATGTCGACTAAGGAGCAGAGACAATTTATTTCTTTTAGTTTGTCATATACCTGACAGCTAACATTTTTCTTCTGTTTTATTACATGGTACTTCCAATGTCTATTTTTATTTATTTTTCTCAGAAAATATGCAAAAATGGTTTGCCAAAGGGAACGAATACCAAGTATGGGTTATTTGAAGATGATATGAGAGCTGCAACTGAACTTGGCAGTTACCTCTTCAAAGGTTATTGACCCATACATTTTCCATGGCTTATTTCAAGCTAAAGGTAGAAAGTGTAAAAATACAAATAGAAAGAAGAAAGATTGTGTTCCTACGAATACTCCTGCAAAGGAAAGTTTGGCAGCTGTAGTGCTGAACACGGAAGAGCTCAGAAGAATAAAATTTCAATGTAGAAGCAGAGACAATTGATGATGAGCAGTCTCCAGTTTTGATGTCTTTCTGATGATACAAACCTGTATCGAAGAGGAGGAAGACTCTCGAAGAGCCGCATGAACCGAGAGTCGGCAACTTCTTTTATACAAAATATGAAGCCAAGAACATAATCATTAATGTATTTGAAAATTTTTGAAGAAAAAATTTCAAATGGTGATAATGAGATCAACAATCTTAAAGAGTAACTAAAAATATAGGGAAAAATAATTATAATATTATATATATATATATATATATATATATATATATATATATATATATATATATATATATATATATATATATATATAT
>SEYY01007133.1:7500-10000 GCA_009176605.1 Armadillidium nasatum | reverse complement strand
GGTAGTTTGGTATCAGAGATTTAGAGAAAGAAAAGATGAGTCTGAGTTAGAAATAACTTCTCAATGTGTTATTTTTAGAAAGGGATGAATGGGACTGAAGTGTTCAGACCAGCAATGTTCGTAGCAATGACGATGGTATGAGGAGAGTGACGCAACAATTAGAGAGGACGAAAGAGACTGGAAAGAGGTAGCGAAAGAGCTGAAACTACTAAAGCCCTATAGGGCTTTCGAGACTCCACCACTTTCCTAAGGTGAATTGCTGCAGCGAAACCACACCAGATGTTTGGGGCACACTCCATACAGGGTTAAACAACACCCTTAAAATGAACAAATAACTGGGGTGGCTTGAAAAAATTCAGAAGGTGTCTCAGAAGACTCAACCTATTAGAAGTTTGTTTAGTAAGATAAATATTGTGGTACTCCCAGGAATCACCATGAGATAAAAAAAAAAATACCACAAATATTAATAACATGCGAAGGTTTTAGTTCTGAGATTTCAAAGAAGATATAATTAGGTGTGTAGAACATTACGTCGAGTAGAAATATGAATTAAATGACAATCTGAGGATTACGAGAAACTCTATGTTTTATTTGCCTCACTTAAAAATTCAAGAAAGACAACCTTCTAGCATCAGTTATTTGTATTTGGTTATGACGACTTTAAAAATGAAAGGAATAATAAATGGTAGATTTGTATGCAAACTAGTGGATAAGACATGAAGTAATAGAGAGGATATTAATAAATAACATCTTTATAGTTGAGGAGAATACAAAACCATTAGGAATTATTAACAGATTAAAAGGATAAATTGGGGCTGTACACAAAATCTGCTGCAGAATGACTGGAAAGGAAATCAGAGGTCACAAAGAGAAAGATAGACACCGCAAGATGGAAATTTAGAAATCAATGTGTTGTGTTACACTTTAAAAAAAACTTCCCATATATCCAGTGCTGCTGCAGAAGTTTTACCGAAAGGCCGAAGAACAGAGGACCAACCACCAGAGTGAAGAGAAGGAATATCACTAAGTCTTTACGGGAGTCTTACGTGTTTCAAAGGTAAGAATTATGTCACGGACACATTGAGAGCTACGCTAACTATGTATCCTATGTATGGTACGAGTGGGAAACATAAGTCTCTTGAGAACCAATGTAAGAGAACAACACAAAAGGGCATACGTTACGTAAGCTCTGTTATCTGTATAGCTACTTCGTCGTGTTGTTCGATTTGTGACTATATTCTGAAGGAGTTTCTGACTCGCAGACGAACTACATGCAGTCTTGTGCCCAAGCAGTATATAATAGAAAACTACAGAGATCAAACCTATACCCACTCTTTATCACGAATATTGTCCAGAAAACCTCATCAAAACTTTCATCACTTTCACATGGCAACCTACTCGGCAATACCTTGAACAATACCAAACATGGAATATAGTAAAAATTTCACTAGTGAAGAGAATCTATTAGCAAGCATAGCATAGAACGCGTAGGTAGCATGCCACTGTGTGGCCTTAACATTAGTATGTTTCCAAATTATTCATGTTAATTAAGGGTTAAAATTGAGAACTTTAGAAAGTAATGAGGTTAAAGCAATAGGAGATAGTTACTGTGTGTGGGGTGGGTGGGGGAGGGATGTGAAGTGTTAACCCTTTTTAGGCACATGTTAAATGATCGCACACTTCCAGCATGAAGAAATGATTAAAGTTGAAAAGAACATAAACAAATTACGAAACAATATGCAGATTTAAAAGTTTAAAGGTACAAGTTTCAAGTATCAGAGAATATGAAATTATAAATATATATATATATATATATATATATATATATATATATATATATATATATATATATATATATATATATATATATATATATATATATATATATATCACACACACACACACAAAATGATTGTCTTTTACTTCTCTATTGTTATATTCTTTTTGTTGTTTGGCAAGTAAGCTAGACAACAAGAGCTTTGGTTATATTATTGCGACAAAAATAGTCAAACTTTTAAATTTAATCTTTTCACTTTCTAAAATATAAACTGTGAAATTTTCTTCTTAAGAAGTGTGAAAACTTTTTACGAGGAATGGGATTCACACACACACACGCACACGCACACACACACAGACAGACAGACACACGTTTACACACTGTAAGTCATTTTTACACTAAACAGCGATAACTACTTTGATTGCATATATATATATATATATATATATATATATATATATATATATATATATATATATATATATATATATATATATATATATATATATATATATATATATATATATATATATATATATCCTCTCCCAGGAAGGGTTTTCACCCTGTCAGTGGAACCAGCATCTTTCCCCATCTGCTTGAAGAAGTTCTCCCAGAGCCCTCCAAAAGATCAAGTTCTTCGGCTCGCCGGTCCCCATGCCGGTCCATGAGTCCTATCCAGACTCTTCAGGTAGGGTTTTACCCTTTCAGTAGGACCAGCATCGT
>SEYY01007133.1:0-2500 GCA_009176605.1 Armadillidium nasatum | reverse complement strand
TTACCATGTCTAACATTGCAATAAGGTTCTTGAGTGGTGCATATCTGTTCTTGAATAAAACACGGAGAGTTCTGTTCTCAGGTTTTCTTTTTCCAACATCGGGTAAGCAGCAACAGCTTGATCGAGTGCATCGCTCGGAAAATGTTTCATATATTCATGGAAATTGTCTATTAGAAGAAGTTTTAGCTTCCAGATGTTTAGTGAAGCTAAACCTCTCTTTACATTGAATCAAAATAACGTCACAAACCTCTTTTGCAGCAATTGATCTATCTGTGTTAAATTTTCTTCTTTTTGGTTCAAAAGGAAACGAAATATTAATATTTTCATCCCTTATTTTTTGAATTTCAGATTTAAAAGTTTGTAAATAGTTATTAGCTTTAACTGCATCAATTAATCTAGATTGAAGCTGAGAAAACATAATGTCAACATGAGGCATTACTTTTGAGAAAAAGTTCAACCAAAATTCGAATTCGAAATCATTCAGAAGTCTCTTAATGCCTGCTGCTGCAGATCCAGTTTCTCTTGATTTAGATGCTTCTAATATGCTGCAACATTCAATTATTTGGTCTTTCATCTCCTTAACAGCGTTAACAGTTCTACTCTTGAAATTCCAACGCGTAGAAGATGGTCTCGGAACTCTGCGACCAGCAATATTTTCTAAAGTACTCATTCTTTGAGGGGACCTTGAGAAAAAATTTGGTATTCCAGACAAGCTGTTGAAAAATACTCGAACATTAGTATTTTGTGACGTCGCTTGTTCCAATAATAAGTTTAATTGATGCGCATAACAATGAACAAAGTGAGCATTACTATATGCTTCCTTTATTCTGCTTTGCACGCCTTTGTTTACTCCACTGAGAGCGGCTGCACCATCATAGGTTTGAGCAATAAGCTTGTGAGGACTTTCTCCAATCAGAATTTGAAGTTCTCGAAGTAGTATACTTGATAATGCCTCTGCTGTTTGATTGACAGGATTAAAAAATCCCCAAAATCTCTCCACAGGTTTCCCTTGTGTTCATCTTAAACAATTAATTTGAGTCTATCGTGAATATCAGTTGTCAATCACACATAACTGCCAAATACTCTGCTTGCTTTACTTCTTCTTTGATCTTATTTTTGCATATTACTAGCATAGATTCTAAAAGCTCGTTTTGTATAGATTTAGAAGTTCCTTTAAAAGTAATTGAGCTATTCAAGTGAGCCTTAAAACTGGAGTCCAGTTCACAAGTAAAATCTACTAAACCTCTAAATACTCCTGAATTTTCAGAATGACCTCTAAGGGGGAGTTCATATTTTCCACAAAATTTTATACAGTTGATAATTTGAAACGCATCCCTATTTTTTCTAATTTCTTCATTATGCTGTGCAATTGAGAGTTTATATGCATTATCCAATTGAGTGGCAATATTCACTTTGCCCATCATATGTAAATCAATCATATTATTTTTATGTTTGATTGAATTTGATGTTTCCTAATTTTGTCTTGTAAATGCTTCAAGTCAATAACACCACCTCTAGTCCATACTGGATCACCGCCAAACAATATGCACGGGAAACAGAACAATGCATTTTTCTCATCAACGCAAATCCAATTACATTTTTCATACACACTACTATGAAAATGACGTGTGAATGTTTTTTTGTTATTATTATCATTATTTTGCTTAGAATTACTCTGTTCAATAGACAAAATGGAGTAGGCCTCCCTTTTCTTTAATATTTATTTCTCTTGATTGTCAACTGAGAAAATGAATGTCTTGTAAATTTTAACAGAATTCATCTATAAGAATATAAATATAATATATACTATATATAATATATATATAATATATATATATATATATATATATATATATATATATATATATATATATATATATATATATATATTATATAAATGTGTGTGTGTGTGTGTGTGGTGTATAAAATTTTTTATATATATATATATATATTATATTATATATATTAATAATATTATATATATATATATATATATATATATATATATATATAATATATATAAATTAAAACTTTTTTTTTTATTTTTTGAAAACTTGCTTTTCTTATTTTAAATTATTTTTGAATTTTATGTCGAATTTATTTTTTCATTGAAATCTGGTATTTTAAACCATTTCGCTCTCTATTGAAAACATCGCTAATAATGGTACTACATTTAATAGTTTTTATTCTATTCAAAGTCGAGAAACATATTCTCTGCTTCAACGTTGTCATCGGAGTTGTAATTGCTTTCATATAAATTATGTTTTAAAAGCATACTGTCATATTACACCAAATTATATAAATTTCAATTTTTTTACACTATTCTTACTCAATCGCTAAATTTATCTTCCTTCAAAATTGGAAAAATTTTATCTCACAAAAACAGACTTGCCAAACGTACGTCTTTCAACATAAAAACATTATTACGTACGTATTAAAATATTATAAGATTTTTCTATTCCCAATTATTCTTACTTAAAATTCTGCAAGGATTACAAAA
>SEYY01007131.1:30000-32500 GCA_009176605.1 Armadillidium nasatum | reverse complement strand
TATTATATATTTAATATAATAATTTTAATTATTCGTTTAAAAAATTGAACTTTTAAATATTATTTTATTAAAAATATATTTTTTTATTATATTTATATTTTATTCAAAATTTACATATATATTTTTTATTTATTTTTCAATTTTCATTTTTTATTTTGTATATTATTTATTTTATTAAAAATTTATATATATATATATATATATATATATATATATATATTATATATATATATATATATATATATATATATATATATATATATATATATATATATATATATATATATATATATATATAGTAATAGAACAGGTTTTAAAATCTATTTTTATGAGATATTGTAAGAAAAATCGCATTAACTTTAGTCGGGATTTTCTTGAAGTGATCATAAGTTTGTGTTAGGAGAGCATCACGAGCTCTCACTGCGTGTGGACGTGTTTCACTCGCTCTGAACTCGTGATGGTTCTGAAGGGCAGTGTTTTGTCTGCCTGGAAGGACGGCATATGCCCTCGTCGGTGAAGTCCACTCTCAAAAAAAACAAAACAAAAGAAAATGAAAACAGTCTGCGTTAAGCATCAACAGCCTGAGTACTGTAGAATGTTTATCTCAAAATTCAAATTTCTAGTTTGTTGAATTAGTAAGCAATTTTGTGTCATAAAAGGAGAGTTAACATCTTGTATTAATCTTGCCAGGAAAGTTTAAACTGTTGTTTTTCAAGTTAGAATACTCAAAGATTGAACATCGCCTTACCACAGCTTTCGGAAGTGACTACTTAGAAACAAACTACAACAAAGAGAATCTCCTTTTAGAGAAGTTCATAATTTTCATTTCTAAAACCGAACAATGAAGATGAGGTTAAATTCACATGTTTTAAAATAACTTAGCTAAATATGAATAAAGTTTAACGTCAATAATTTAGGTACCACAAAGGTTGTTAAATGAGTTCAATTAATTAATTAATTAATTAATTAATTAATTAGTTAGTTAATTAGTTATTATTATCATTATTATTATTAATGACACTATAATTAGAGTCATTATTATTGAATTGTAAAATAGGTTTTAATCTGGAGGCGGCACTGAATTTTCAAAGTGGAAACCTGTACTGAATTTTCAATTTGTAGACGAGTGAATATTCAATCTTAAGAACTGCATCGACTTTTGAATCCACAGAGGACAGTGAGTTTCCCGTCTGGAATTATTTGATGTTCATAATGCCAACTGCCCCTCAATATGTGACCTGTGACTACTAGCTTTACTTAGCTTCTGAAGTCAAAGATTGTCTAAAGATTCACGTTTGCAAGCCATCAGGTGGTTATTAATATTGATATTCTGAAAGATTTACAACACGACTGAAAGTTTGCAGAGTGCTATGGATGAAATTTGGGGGGAAAAAATCTACATATATCATAATTCCTCCTAGTCAGCAATAGTTACGAAGTTGAAAGAGTCACAGTTAGAAATTACGATATAGTCTTTAATATAAAAACTTCTATTTTTATATTTATAAATATTCTTTATTGAATTTGATTATTGGTAACTTTCTGTAAATTGACACTTCATTTATCTGTTTATTTTCATTAATTATTTATTTAGTTATGCTTATTAGGTATATATATATATATATATATATATATATATATATATATATATATATATAATATATATATATATATATATATATATATATATATATATATATATATATATATATATAATTTGAGACAATCTAAGCAATAAGTTGCAAGTCATACATGTTACTGGAGGTTAGATATAATCAAAAGAAATATTGTCCATTTAAAAATGATTCATTGCCTCTTCAGATGTAATGAATGGAATAAAATATAGTTTTGGAGAAAGACAAAAAGAAGAATGGTTAAATGAGGCGAAAAGAGATAATAATCAAAAGAAATTAATAAGAATATTGAATAAGTTATTTTTTTTAGTTATTACTACCGCTTATGGGTAGAGCCCAATTCCTGGAAGGGGTGTTAAAATAATTAAATAATGAAAACCACTACGATTCTCACCTAATGCAAATTTCGTAGGTGAGCACAGACGTGAGATTATATTCTGAAGGGAAAACAGAAGGTGGAAGAGAATTCCATAAAACAGAGGTGGCTGGAAAGAAGGAAGTACTTTAATGGACAAGTCTGGAGTTGCTTACGTCAACAAAAAATTAATATGCAGACAATGCACCCCATTGACTACGAGGACACCGTAAAGGTGGAGGTATGTGAGTGGTCAGTTCCTTCGAGGATCTGTCGCTGTAGTACCTATAGAAAAGGGAAATAGTACCAACGTCACGTCTCAAAGATAAATTAGGATCAAGTGTAATTGGAAAGAACGGAACAGTTTATAAGCTTTTAGCTTTTGACTCTACCCTATCCAAAAAGGGGTGCAACCTGAGTCACCCCAGATACAAGAGGAGTATTCCTTTCAAGGTGGATGAGGCTCTTGTATAATTGGAATAATTGCGAAGAAGAAAAAAAAAAGCTCGCA
>SEYY01007131.1:25000-27500 GCA_009176605.1 Armadillidium nasatum | reverse complement strand
AACTGATCAGCTGCAAAGGAAAAAAAAACTAATAATTTAATATACATTATCAACTATTTCAGAAATATTTCGATATAATTTAACTTTAATTGGATTTTATGACAGTTTATCGCCAACAATCGAACAAAATATTGTGAGATTAGCCGAGGAAACGGACGGAAGAGTTGGAAGCATCGTCATACGTTTGGCAGTGTTGCATAATTTCTGATAATTTTTTTTTATTTTTTTTATTTAAATCAATTTTCTGAGTTTCCATCTCGTCTTGCGGGGTCACTGAGAAGTTGGTGGTGTGGCAGTTCGTGACCTGCGGTTCACTGGTTCGTCATCACTGATATATGACTTCACTACCGCTCACGGGCAGACCCCTATTTAAGAAGGGGGTGCTAAAGCAAGAAAAGAATATAAACTCTTACAAATCCCACCAAACGCAAATTTCATAGGAGAGCACAGACGTTTGCTTTAAAGTAATCGACATTAAATTCGGAAGGAAACACATAGATAGGAGAGAATTCCGCAAAACAGAGATAGCTGGAAAGAAGGAGGTACCACAGCGGACAAGCCTGGAGTTGTTTAAGTATATATATATATATATATATATATATATATATATATATATATATATATATATATATATATATATATATATATATATATATATATATGCTTTTAAATTTAAGCAATAAAAGAATTTGCTGTACAAAGAAAGAAATAAAACTATGTAAATTCATTGGAAATATTTTGAAATGCAAATATTTCAAGACATACACATTAAATTTATAAAGAAAATTGATTTAAGAAAAAATAATAATAATAATAATAATAATAATAATAATAAAATTCTAAGATATGGAAATAAACTTTGATTACAATCCACTAAATCCACTTGGTAAACAATTTAATACTTAAGAATTAACATTAAATTCAGCTTTCTAGTTAACAATTAATATTTTCTAATAAAATATATTACTTCACGGTAGCTCAGTGGGTAAAGTCAGTTTTTCTCTGACTTAGGGGAAAGAGGTTCGCCCCTCGTTCTCGCTTGTGTACTGCAAAGTATACAAATCGAGGTCTCGAACCTCCGATCCAGTTACCTGAACGGACATAAAAAATTGTCGTTTGTAGGAGATTTTCAGTAGTTAATTAATTAATTACAGTTTACGGCAAGGTGTATTATTACGCTAATCTCAATACTCGCATATCGCTTAAAAACATAGCCAACACTTACAACATTCCACGCTATTTCAACACATACAATATCACATTCTCTCTAAATTGCTCCTACAGAGAAGGTCACCTATCAAGGATTTGAAACCACGCCCACCGGTGGAAAAAATAAACTTGATTGGTCTGTACCGGAGCAGGGTTTCCCTATCCAAAACCCAAATAATCTGTGTAACTTATCATCTTGGTCAGAAATAACATATAACTCAATTTCCCTGGCTAAGAACCACACTCCTCGAATAGGGCTCTGCCCGTGAGTGATGGTGATAACTTAAAAAAAAAAATATTAAATAGGACTCACTTCATAACTACATTACAAAAATTGTCCTAACGAATCGTTGGGACAAGTGGCAAAAATGTCAACAAATTTTTTCAGTTATTTTTTTATTAGAAAATCAATCGGTGAAGCGACTTTCTTATGCTTAACATTTATTTCTCTACTGAAAATTTTACTGTGATAGATTTGCCACTTGTCCCAACGATTCGTTAGGACAATTTTGGCAGTGTAATATAGAAAAGAATTTACTTCATTAACACTATATTCAATATTCGGTTTAACAATTAACATTAAATACAATCTATTATTTACCCAATATACACTAAATACAAGTCATGGCTCAAACGGTAGAGTGATTGACTCACGTGCTTGAGGGCACCGATTCGATCCCACTTGAGGATCTTAAGTATATACTACCTGGAAAAGTTCTTCTAGAATAGGGCAATGCCCGTAAGATGGAAACTTTTTATTTCTGTAAAAAAAATAAATAACTAAATGTATTAAAAACTAAAATTTAACATTATTAAGTATTGAACAATTACCATCCAATACAGTCCACCATTTAATAACAACAAGAAATATTGAAGAAGAAGAATGGTGAATAATTTTCAAAGTAGAAAACCGAAATATGAAAGAAAGAAGAAATATAATAATGTTTTTCCCACCGAATAGAACGGGTTCTCTCATTGATAAATCATACACAAGGCAAGTGCTCGAAGCATGAATTACCTAAAGGTCATTACCAGGAAACCATAAACAAAAAAACTAACAGGGAAAAATTGTTTGTTCTGCCTTAAAAGAACAAAAATCAATGAATTTCTATCAATGTAAATAGCACAAAAAATATACACACACACACAATCACCAATATATATATATATATATATATATATATATATATATATATATATATATATATATATATATATATATATATATATATATATATATATATATATATATATATATATATATATATATATATAATATTTATTTCATAAA
>SEYY01007131.1:10000-22500 GCA_009176605.1 Armadillidium nasatum | reverse complement strand
CATTATATATATATATATATATATATATATATATATATATATATATATATATATATATATATATATATATATATATATATATATATATATATATATATATATATATATATATATATATATATATATATATATATATATATATATATATATATTATACAATGCACCATATCCTACATAATGCAGGATGGTGTCGATTGCAGAAATTTGACATTCCTGCAATCGTACGTAGGAAAAAAACTTGGTTGAAAAGTGTTCCCAGTCATTAGAACCATGCAAAGAACTATTCTTCATTTGACTCGCCTGCGACGAAATAATCATTCATTATTGACCAGAAGTTACTTCTAACTTAGTTCTTTTTTTTCTTTTAATATTTAATTTTCCATTAATTGCCGAAAGTACTTTGCATCGAAAGATGTGTTGCTTCACCAAAAAATTATTTTATTGAATTTCTCTTAATTTACAATTAAAAAAACACCGAAATATTATAACGAAATATTAAATTTTTTATTTTATCTTTGGTCAATACTTCCACTTCCACAAACAAACTCTGCAACTTCAGGGAGAAGATCTTGAAGCTTCAGATCCAGTAGCCTTCTCTTCTCTTCTCTTCTCTTCTCTCTCTCTTCTCTTCTCTTCTCTTCTCTTCTCTCTCTCTCTCTCTTCTCTTCTCTTCTCTTCTCTTCTCTTCTCTTCTCTTCTGACTTCCTTGTGATGTTCCTAGCTTTTCTTCTTCCCATCTGCTTCCAAGCACATCCACTCTCGACGGCAGCCGAATCATAATATATATATATATATATATATATATATATATATATATATATATATATATATATATATATATATATATATATATATATATATATATATATATATATATATATATATATATATATGAGTGAATGTATTCTAGGCTTGGTTGACGCATCAGTGCGGTGGGTCCAAATGAAGAAATTATTTTACTGCTATGTGGTGCAGTGCCACGTGGTGCAGTGCAGAGCAGTGTGGTGTGGTGTGGTGCAGTGGGGTGTCGTTCAGTGAGGTGTGGTGTGGGGATACAAACAATTTCAGAGCCATGGTACAAGTACAATTTATCTGTTGAATAAAAAAAAAAACTAAAGTTATGGTTCAATCCAAAAAAATTACGGTTTGTTAGTTGGTGCGTGGTTCCGTTAGTTAAAATGAGATGCTTCTCCAAACAGAATTTGCTCCTTTTTTTTTTTTTTTTTTTTTTTTTTTGAGTTTTTAGGTTTTAAATTTTATTTATATTTAAAAAAAAAAAAAATGGAAAAAATTTACCAGAATTCAGTCACCGATAGATTAGGATTTATTAAATTAGATCATCAAATGGATCAGAAAATTGACTTTAAAACAATATTTCAATAACTCAAATACACATACTCAGGCACACACACACACACACACATATATATATATATATATATATATATATATATATATATATATATATATATATATATATATATATATATATATATATATATATATATATATATATATATATATATATATATATATATATATATATATATATATATATATATATATATATATATATATATATATATATATATATATATATATATAATATATATATATATATATATATATATATATATATATATATATTATATATATATATATATATATATATATATATATATATATATATATATATATATATATATATATATATATATATATATATATATATATATATATATATATATATATATATATATATATATATATATATATATATATATATATATATATATATATATATATATATATATATGTATATGTGTGTGTGTGTGTGTGTGTGTGTGTGTGTTTTATTATATCTCCTCTGGTTGTCAAAGGCCGGCGGTCTACAAATTCCACCGGAGTTGGGAAATATCAAACCTTGGTCGCTTTTTTTCCCTAAGGCAACATGTCTACATACAAGGCGTTTGAAAGTATGCAAGTCAAAGGAGGGAGTGTTTTCCTGACTTTACCAGTAGAGTACATGCAAGATTGAGCATAGTCTGGGGATCTGAGAGTTGTACAAAAACAATGAGAATGTGTAGTAAGTCGTGTCACAAGAGCTCTTCTCAATAGAGGAAGAATGCGTCAGGACATTTCAGAAGAGCAGTGTCCGATGTAGTAGCAATATTATAGAAAGTGTGACTCAACAATTCGACGGGCAGAAAGAGACTGGAGAGAATAGTGATAGACCTAGATTTCCACCTTATCAAGGAGAGCTGTATGAGTGGAACCACCCCAGGTGTGAGGCGTACTCCATACAGGGGTGAACAACATCCACACAGAGAGCAAGCATCTGTGGTGGCGAGAAGAAATTACGAAAGCGCCTCAAAACACTCAACTTCTTAGAAGCTTGTTTAGAAAGAGAAGTAATGTGATCTTTCCAAGAAAGATCACGAGAAAAAGAAACACCGAGAATATTGAGAACAGATGAAGTTTGAACTGTATGTTTTCAAAGAAAATATCATAGTTATGTGGAAGACTGAGTTGAGTAGAGATATGGAGAAATTGAGTTTTTGAGTCATTGAAAATGACCATATTTTCTCTGCCTCAGTTTGAAATACATGAAAGATCAAATGTTAGTTACTCCAAGGCTAACCTCCTTGCGTCTATTAACTGCCTTTGGGAGGGCCGTTTTTCAAACTGGAAGGAGTAATGAAGAGTAGAGTTATCAGCATAGGATAGGATATGAGACGAAATAATAGAGAGAAGGTCATTAATGAAAGAAGAAAAATTGCTGAGGATAGGACATAATCCTGAGGAACACCACAATTAATATATTTAAAGGATATCCTGCGGCGTCTACAACAGCTGCTATAGAACAATCAGAAACTAAATCAGAGGGAAGATCACAGAGAGAAGGATAGATACCGAAAGAGGTAAGTTTAGATATCAAAGCTTTGTGCTAGACTCTATTGAAAGCATTAGGGGAAGCATTAGAAGTTAGAAAAAGGTCTAGAATATTGGATTGAACTTCAAGACAATCAGTGATACAAGTTGATTGTTGCACCAACTGCTCTAGGTTGTTTTGGATAGGAAAATGGAAGACATGTTCACCAGCTGTATCATGAAAACTGGAAGAAAGTCACTGGTGGTGGTGAACATTGAAATCACCTAATATGATGATTTCAGAGAAAGGAGAAGAAGAGAGAATGTTCTCCATTTTGGAGTTTAGATATTCGAAGAGTTTAGTGTAATCAGTAGAATTCGGAGATAAATAAACAGAACAAATGAATTTAGTAGTAGAATAGCAAGAAAGCCTAAGCCACAAGCTGGAAAATTAGGAAGACTCCAAATTAGAGACACAAGACCAAACAACATCGTTGCGCACATACGCACAACAAACCGCCTTTGGCTGAAAATTGAGGATAAAGACAGTAGAAAGAGACATTAAAAGAGTTTACTATCAGAACTCTCAAACATCTGAGTTTCGGTCAAGAACAAGAGGTGTGGTCTAGAAAAAGAGAGGTGATGTTCTATAAAGTGGAAATTGGATTGAAGACAGCGAATGTTGCAGAAATTAGAAAAAAACAGACCGTGCATCCGTTACATCCAAATGCAAATTCTTGATTGCACCACTCCCATCAAATGGAGACCACTAACTCCCAAGTGGTGAAGGGGAAGGGGTGGATGTAGGGCTATCTTTGGAAGCCGCCCCTCTCGTTTTGTCTAAGGCTACTGTTAGATAATGCCATATTATTATCTTATTTTTATATAAAGACGTGTTGTCTGTAATAGTGTTTATTGTGTGTGAAAGGAGAGCGTACTCCGTGTAGAAGAAGGTGGAAATTAGCGAGAAAGGGCGCGAACCATTGGGTACCGGGATGACATGCTAAGTACCCTTAACATCATGTATACCCAATGGGGGGTGGCAATCTTATCGCCTTGGGAGCGCTCCTTCCCTTCCCCATTCTTTTATTGCCAGAATAGCATTATTTTCTCATACTCCTGCCTCTTATTTTCGTTTCTTAAGCTCAAAATTCTTGTTTCTTCTTCTTCTTCTTCTTTTTCTCACACTTTGCTTTAATATGCAAATACACTCACCATAATTATGTAAATCCTTTTGTACTTTAAATTTAAGTATTTTACAGGATAAATTTTTTTTTATATCATTATGAGCAAGTAAAATTTGATATAAATTTGTGCAACGTTAAATATGACAGTTTTTCAAGCTAATCCGTATAAGCTTTATATAGTAAACACAAATACTCCTTCACTGAGATAGACAAACCTCCACACACATGCACACATACACACAGAGACATATATCAGACTCCATATCATAGTGAAATAGTTTTCTTTTAATACTAGATTACTTTTTTTTTAGGGTTAAAAGACTGCATTTCTATTACTATTCCAATGACACGAATAAGGAGAGAATTGCATCAATCGGAAATTTATTTTACAAGAGAAGGATTTTGTTTCAGAACTTGACGAGTTATTTAAGTAACATAACCATCATATTTTGTTTTTGTTATTTTTTTTATTAAATTAAATTTTTATGTAGTGTAAATAAAAATTCAAATTGACAAAACGGTTAAAAATTTTTTTTTTGCATATTTTATCAGTGTTATAAATAGTGATCAGGAAATTTATACACTGCAAATATATCTCTCAACTCATAAACTGATTTTCAATATGTTCTGATAGGTTTAGGTTGTACTGAGGTTTTAATCGATTTTAAAATTGATTTTCAATTTTTTTTAGTGGTGGGGGAGAGGGGGAGAGCTGTTGGACTATTTTTATTTATTTTCATTTCATTTATTTTTATTTTTCGATTTTATTTTTGGCTACTTCCAAACACTAATAATAATTTATATACTAAAGGCATTTTCCGAAGAATAAAATTGAACATACAATAATCTGTAGTTACCTAACAATAAAATAACTATTTAAAAAAAATTATATATATATATATATATATATATATATATATATATATATATATATATATATATATATATATATATATATATATATATATATATATATATATATATATATATATATATATATATATATATATATATATAGTGAATTGATAAATAAGTTACCCTAAAAATAAATTAGTTTTCTTTTTGGTAACAAAGAAAATGATTTAAAAGTGTTATTTAAATATAATAAAGTGATATAATCAGAGTGATTTTAAGCCAATTGATTAATATAATAAGTGTTTGTATATTTAATGTAAGTAATAAAATAATATATAATAATATAAATTCTAAAAAAAATGTTCTTTTTGTTTTAAAAGGTTTAGTAATAATTGTATAATAAGTTAATAACAATGTCATATAAAATCAACGAATGAAACTGCGCCAAAACCATAATGCATAAGACAATTATTATAACTAAAACAATATCACATATTTAGGAAAAGCATTTTTATTTACTATTTTTAAAATATATTCTTCTTATTAATATTTATGTTATTTTTTTTTTTTTTCTAAAAAATATCGATTATTATTATATCTTCAATTTTTATCAATTTTATTTAAATAACATTATTTACATAATTATTAGCAATTACTACTTATTTATAACAATTCTTTTATATATTAATTTAACTCTTTATAACCAAAGAAATATAGTAATAACTTTGTTATGTATTTTTTATTAAAATAATAAAAAGTGGAGAACTATCTACTTGTTTATAATACCTTTCCATTTTAGAGATAATTTTAGAAGGTTAAAAACAAGTAGTTTAGCTATTCACTTTAATACACCAGAAGCCAGAAGAAGTTCCTGAAGAGGCAGCAACCAGTTCCCGCCGAAACAACCAGTTCCCTCAGGAAGAATCGGTTCCTCTAGAAGAAGAATCTCCTGCCTACTCCCCCCTTCAAGAGGATACCACAGTTTGGCAGAACCTTTTGCCCTCGACTGTGGTCCCTCCGTTGAAGTGGTATTCCGAGCCAAGACCTGAAGAGAAGTGGTGGCTACCACCGTCTACTAGTTGGTTCAACAGGTCAGCGAGAGGAACTAAGAACACCCAGCCTACTGAAAATCCCTCTCCGTTTCAACACCACCTTTAGAGATAAGAGCACAGGATTTCCCAAGAACCGGTGCCACAGGACCACACACCAAGGTCCTTTCACAGAGGAGATCATTATGAAGTGGTCCTCCTCTATATAATATATATATATATATATATATATATATATATATATATATATATATATATATATATATATATATATATATATATATATATATATATATATATATATAATATTATATATATATAAATAATTTCATAAGTAATATATGGGTCACAAGCTGATCAAATTGATCATGTTTAATACCTCTGAATTTTATATTAAAAATATTTAATACTTTCAATTAAAAGTTATTATAATTTTCAACCAAATTTTATATACAAAATAACTTTCATTATTAAAGTTTTAAATCTCCTATTTTTCCCTACATCTATTCTCAGAAAGGAAGGTAACAACATGGTCATAATGGATACCTTCATTATAGCTGAAAAGGGGAGAAAATATGTATATTTTGTTTACCGTACGCATTTTCTTCCTCCTCTTTTATATGGTTGCAAAAAGGAAAGAATAGGTTACATGCATTATAAGTATATAAATCTTTTTTGTCAGGTTCAAACAGGAAAATGTCATAAATTCATAAAAAAATTCACTATAATTGGAGTATACAGATTCCAAATTCACATCAACGAACATGCCCATACGACGTCGGAAAGTGTACAACTCAAAGAACATGTCGAGATGGTATTAGAAAGTGTACAGCTAAAAGAACATGTTTATAAGACATTAGAACATGTCCTCATGATATTAGAAAGTGTACAACTCAAAGAACATGTCTATAGATGGTATTAGAAAGTGTACAGTTAAAAGGACATGTTTATAAGACATTAGAACATGTCCACATGATATTAGAAAGTGTACAACTCAAAGAACATGTCCAGATGGGATTAGAAAGTGTACAACTCAAATGACATGTTGATAAAACATTAGAACATGTCCTCATGATATTAGAAAGTGTACAACTCAAAGAACATGACCAGATGGCATTAGAAAGTGTACAACTAAAAGAACATGTTGATAAGACATTAGAACATGTCCACATGATATTAGAAAGTGTACAACTCAAAGAACATGACCAGGTGGCATTAGAAAGTGTACAACTAAAAGAACATGTTGATAAGACATTAGAACATGTCCACATGAATATTATAAAGTGTACGACTCAAAGAACATGTCCATAAAACATCAGAAAAAATATACAACTCAAAGTAAGTTGGATATTAGAAAAAGGAAGAGTTTTCCAAATTTAAACAATAAAATAAACGGAAGGCAGTAATAACATTATGAATCTAGTGACTTTATTCTAAAGTGAAAAGAAAAACATTAATAGTAAAACCAAAACATACAGAGTTAAGACTTTTAAAAGTTAAACTATTAAATTTGATTTTTATAATCTTATTATTTTGTAATGATGCAGGAGCATTACGGTAGAGTGACTGACTCATGCTTGAAGGTGCTGGTTCGATACCATATACGGAGCCAAAGAAAAAACAAGCTAGAAAGTATCCCTCCTTGTGAGATGAAAACTTTTAAAAATACAATGAGAAAAAAAGAAAAAAATTACCTACGCTGTAGAATCTGAGCAGGGAGCCTGAGAGTGGAGTTGCAGAGTTTTAAATGGAACAAGAATCGTAGTGGGAGTGAAATAACGTTTTTTTTTCGGGTGAAACTAGAGGAGTGCAATTTCAAAATTGTGCTGTTGAAGCCGGAGTTGCAGCAGGGAGGGGGTAGGGGGGTGGAGCTATCGACTCCGTAATCCTGATTTTTAAGAGCAGGTTTCATAACCAGTTTAAAAAGGTCTCCATTATTGCCCAGTAAAATATACTGGAAAAACAAAATAATATCAATATCCAGAATATGAAGACCTGACTAAACAATAAGAAAAACAAGTTCAAAGATACGCAGTCTAAATAAAAAACGAAAGTAACATAGTAAACGACGAGAAGATCAAAATGGAGAACAAGAATAACAAGGTCCAGAAGATCAAAATGAAGAACAAGAATAACAAGGTCCAGGAGAATATCAAAATGAAGAGCAAGAATAACAAGGTTCAAGAAAACATCAAAATCAAGAACAAGAATAACAAGGTCCAGAAGATCAAAATGAAGAACAAGAATAACAAGGTCCAAGAGAAGATTAAAATGAAAAATAAGAATAACAAGGATAAAAATATCTAAATAAAGAATAAGAAAGAACATGGCCAAGTATAAGATCTGAATAAAGGAATAAGCCTAACAATGACAAAGTCAAGAATAAGATCAAACTTAAACAATAAATATTTTTACAAAAATAGCAAAGAATTTGTAAGTAATTTGCTAATAAATAACATTCTATATTCTTTTATCGACGTCACTGCAAAAAAAAAAAAAAAAAAAAAAAAAATTATATTAAAATTAAACATATTTTCGTTTACTAGAATAAATCATGATAATAAATTAATTAAAAGTTTTCTTCAAAATAACTTTTAATTATATATATTTTTTTTTTTACTTGAAAAACTTTGAAAGGATAAAAAATTCAAGGAGTTTTGAATTTAATCTCTTCAAGCATTAAAGTCAAGTTTTTTCAAGCATTAAAATGTTATTTTAATGCTTAAAGTTTCTCCTTTTATAGTAAAATTCATTGACCTCTCCCCCTCTTTTTTGTCTTCCTTCCTCTCTCTCTCACGATATATTATATATATATATATATAATATATATATATATATATATATATATATATATATATATATATATATATATATATATATATATATATATATATATATATATATATAGAGAGAGAGAGAGAGAGAGAGAGAGAGAGAAAGATAAATCAATAGATAGATAGACAGATAGATAGAAAGATAGATAGATAAATAGATAGACATATAGATAAATAGATTGATAGACAGATAGATAGAGGCTATCTCTTTTTATCTATGAGAGTATTATCACCCTCCTTATAAGGTCGGTCTCTTAAACTCTAAAACTCTATGGTCATATGTTTATTTATAACTCTTCAAGTATATATATATATATATATATATATATATATATATATATATATATATATATATATATATATATATATATATATATATATATATATATATATATATATATATATATATATATGATATTTCTGTTATCTTTGAGCTTAACACTAAGAAGGGGTACGGTCCTGATATTATCCCTCCTGTTATTCTCAAAATTTATGCTTCCGAGCTTGCATCCTGCCTTGGTAAACTATTTCGTCTCTGTCTTTCTACTTTATCCTTCCCTTCTTGCTAGAAACGTGCGCTCATTCAGCCTGTGCCGAAGATACGGACAAACTCAACACTAAACACTCAAACTAACGTCCCATTTCTTTAACCTCAATTCTTCTCTAAAGTTTTCGAATCTGTCCTTAACAGGAAGATTTGGAAATATCTCAATTATTCTAAATTTATCTCTGATCGCTAGTATGGCTTTCGTAAGGAATGCCGTACTAGTGATGTTTCCCTTTTCTCCGACTCTTGGTCCTACGCTCTTCGGCATTTCGGTGAATATTTTGCTGTCGCGCTAGACATATCGAAAGCTTTCGATAGAGTCTGGCACAAAGCTTTGATTTCCAAACTTCCCTCTTTCGGAATCTATCCTTCTCTCTGATTTCCTTTCCGGTAGTTCCATAGCAACTGTTGTAGACGGCCACCGCTCTTTCTTTAAATCTATTAATAGTGGTGTTCCTCAAGGATCTGTCCTATCCCCAACACTTTTTCTACTTTTCATTAATGACTTTCTATCTGTTACTTGATTTCCTATCCACTCCTTGAAGTGATTCCACCATTTTGTTTCAAAACTTGACGAGTTATGTAAAGGGTTATAACCATCATATTTTGTTTTGTTGTTGTTTTTTTTTCAATTTAAATTTTGCATAGTGTAATTAAAATTTCAAATTGACTAAACAGTTAAAAACGTTTTGTATTTTTCCTCTGTTATAAATAGTGATGAGGAAATTATACACGGCAAATTTATCTCTCAACTCTAACTCATTTTCAATATGTTCTGATAGGTTTAGGTTGTACTGTCTATTTACCTCTTTGCAATTTGAAAGGAGCCTCTCGCAACAGCAGTTAATTGACGCAAGGTGGGTAGCCTTGGAGCAATTGATCTCTGTTCTATCTCGCATTCCAAGTTGGGGCAGAGAAAATATGGTCTTTTTCAATACCAACAAAACTCAATTCCTCCATCTCTCTACTCGACACAATCTTCCACACAACTATGATGTCTTTTTGTAAAACGCACAACTCAAACCTTCATCAATCCTTAATATTCTAGGTATTTCTTTTTCTTGTGATCTTTCTTAAAAAGATCAAATTACTTCTCTTTCTAAACAGGATTCTAAGAGGTTAGGTGTTCTGAGGCGCCTTCAGAATTTCTTCAATCCATCCCCAGTTGCTTGCTCTATATAAGGGTGTGGAACGCACCTGTATGGAGTAAACCTCACACATCTGAGATGGTTCCACTCATACAGCTTTCCTTGAATAGTTAGAGTCTACTGCTTTTCGTCTTATCAACTCTCCTGCTCTCACTAATTCTCTCCAGTTTCTTTCTGCCCGTCGAATAATTGCGTCACTCTCTCTCACTATACTAACGCTATTACAATGGACACTGCTCTTCTGAACTCTCTCGTCCCATACCTCCACCATTGAGAAGGGCTCGTGCGACAAGTCTTTCTACACAGTCTCATCCTTTCTCTGCCCAACTCTCTGACCCCAGACTTAACCGCAATGATCAATCTTAAATGTACTATACTGGTACGTTTTCTAGAACACACTCCCTTCATCTATTTTCTCAACTTCCTATGACTTACACAGCTTCAAATGCCGTGTATCGGGACATGTCTGACTTTAATTGGACTAGGTTTGTGATTTTCTCCCTAAATCTGGTGGAAATTTCAGTATGTCTCTGACCTTTGCCCACCATAAGTGATATATATATATATATATATATATATATATATATATATATATATATATATATATATATATATATATATATATATATATATATATATATATATATATATATAATTAAATATTTAGGGTAGAGCAGGTAAATGAAGGGCACTTATAACTTATTTATTAATAATGACAACTTGCACTTTCAATTTAAATAACTTTACTTCAAATTTATAAATATTATTTTTTTTAAAAAAAATAAAAGAACATTAAATACTCAATTGACAACTCCACTAATAGCAATAAGAAGGCAGCCATATTGAGAATTATTATCATGCTATTTAAAATCTATATACCCTTAGCAAGTTGCAGAGTCCTTAGTATGTCATTGTACGCTAAAAAAAGGAAGGATATAGTTATTCGAAACCTCTTGTATGATGCAAAACTGAACCATTTAATACCTAACCTACTCTATATTCCACTAGACTCTAAATTAGGTTCACTTCAAAACGGATTCACTTACTATTACTTCTCATATTTCCCTTTTGTTTTTAATTTTATTTGCACTATTTTTATTTCATTTTAATTTTTTATTTATATCACTATTTACATATTATAATACTTGTGCGTCGAAAATATAAAAACGCATTTATCTAGTAAATAATAATAATAATAATAATAATAATAATAATAATAATAATAATTATTATTATTATTATTATTTAACTTTAAAACTTCTCAAAACACGTCGATTGAGTTTGTTTATAGCTTTACTTTTGTTTTGTTTTGTTTTTTGAGAACGGACCTCACCGACGAGAGTATATGCCGTCCCTCCAGGCAGACAAAATACTGCCCTTCAGGCCATCACGAGTTCAGAGCAAGTGAACCACACGCAATGAGAGCTCTTAATGCTATATATATAATATATATATATATATATATATATATATATATATATATATATATATATATATATATATATATATATATATATATATATATATATATATATATATATATATATATATATATATATATATATATATATATATATATATATATATATATATATATATATATATATATATATATATATATATATATATATATATATATATATATATATATATATATATATATATATATATATATATATATATATATATATATATATATATATAATGAAAGATTTCTTTCCTGAAATTAGCAGGAGTAATTTAATAATGTTCTGAGCTCTGTTTTATCTCTTATTATAATTATTATTAAATATGTATAAAAATTCCACGTATAATTCCAGTTAATATCATTGCACAATTTTTTTTTAAATAATTTCAAAAGCGAAATATAAAACGTACGCGTTGCCCCAGCAACTTTTTCAGATAAAATTAATTAATTAGTTTTACTATTATTATTATTATTATTATTATTATTATTATTATTATTATTATTATGAGAGAGTCTTCTTCAAAATACATATCAATAGTTT
>SEYY01007131.1:0-2500 GCA_009176605.1 Armadillidium nasatum | reverse complement strand
ATTTTAAATATGATTTTGTCTATCAGTGTATAAATATTTTTTTATACTTTCAATATGTTTATTTTCGTCAATTTATCTGTCAATTTTGACTAATTTGTCTATTTTCTCTTCCTATCCCTGTCTATGTGTCTAGTTTCCTCCGATTTATCTGTCAATTTGACTAATTTGTCTAATTTTTCTTCCTATTCTTGTCTATGTGTCTAATTTCCTCCGAATTTTCTGTCAATTTGACTAATTTGTCTAATTTCTCTTCCTATTCCTGTCTATGTGTCTAATTTCCTCCGATTTAACTGTCAATTTGACTAATTTGTCTAATTTGTCTAATTTCTCTTCCAATCCCTGTCTATGTGTCTAATTTCCTCCGATTTATCTGTCAATTTGACTAATTTATCTAATTGCCTTCCTATCCCTGTCTATATGTCTAATTTCCTCCGATTTATCTGTCAATTTGACTAATTTGTCTTATTTCTCTTCCTATCCCTGTCTTTGTGTCTAATTTCTTCCATCTTTTTGCTCACCTGTCTATTTACTTTTCATTTGCCTGTTAACCTGTTTATTTCCCCCTCTGTTTGTCTATAAACCTCATAATCTATGAGCCTCATTTACTATTTTCCTCATAACACAAATGAGTTTTCATTCAAAATAAGAAAAATAGAAGAGAAGAAATTGGAAATCCGATGATGAAGTAACGGGACCTTTTTATTCAATAGAAATTTCTTTAGAATCAAAGTCGACTCTATATATAAAATCCAGAGGGATTATTTCAAATAAAAATTTATTGATTAAAAACAATATATTATATATATAGAATATATATATATATATATATATATATAATATATATATATATATATATATATATATATATATATATATATATATATATATATATATATATATATATATATATATATATATATATATATATATATATATATATATATATATATATATATATGAAGAGCTATATATTCTGATATCGCTTAAAGAAAATCAACATAGACAGCCCATCCTTCCTCAAATATTGGATATGAATAATGAAAAATGAATTATATTATAAAACAAAATATCTGATAAAAATGACACCCCCTTTCCCCTCTTCCCCCCTCTCGGTCTACGATTTAAGACCCCAACTACTATTTTACTTGAAAATGCACACAAGCATGAAGAAGTATAATTTAAAAAAAATAATTTACATATATTGAAAAGGGGAAAGAAATAAAAATGGTTTTTAAATATATAAAAAATAAATAATAAAAAAATAAATAAACTGAATATTTAAACTTCATTATAATATAATATAAAGAAAACTAAAGTAATATATTTTTTTATATGCTTTATGGTTCGCCTTTAATTATGTTAAGAGGATTTCTATATATATATATATATATATATATATATATATATATATATATATATATATATATATATATATATATATATATATATATATATAATATTAATATATATATATATATATATATATATATATATATATATATTATATATATATATATATTATATATATATATATATATATATATATATATATATATATATATATATATATATATATATATATATATATATATATATATATATATTATATATTATATATATATATTATATATCCCCTCCGGTGGGCAAAGGCCGGAGGCCTACCAAATTAAACCGGAGTTCTGAAAAAATCTGTCTTTGTCGGAGAAGGCCGACATGTCCAGATACACGGCTTTTGAAAGTATGCAAGTCAAAGGAAGTTGGTAAAAGAGATAAAGGGAGAGTGTTCCAGACTTTACCAGTAGAGTACAGTAAGAATGAGCATAGCGGTTAAGTCTAGGGTCTAAGAGTTGGACAGGGAAATTATGAGACTGTGTAGAAAGGACGTATCGCACGAGCTCTTCTCAATGAAGAAGGTATGCGACGAGAGAGTTCAGAAGATCAGTGTTCATTGTAATAGTGATAGTAAAGAGAGAGTGACGCAACAATTCAACAGGCAGAAAGGAATTGGAGAGAGTTAGTAAGAGCAGGAGATTTGATGAGACAAAAAGCCCTAGACTCCACCTTCTCAAGGAAAACTTCATAAGTGGAACTACTCCAGATGTGTGAAGCATACTCCATTCAGGAGCTAACAACACCCCTATAGAGAGCAAGCAACTAGGGTGGAGTGAAGTAATTCTGAAGGCGCCTCAGCACACCCAATCTTAGAAGATTGTTTAGAAAGAGAAGTAATGTGAAAGATAAAAAACGAGAAAAAAATAAAAATATAATAATATATATATATATATATATATATATATATATATATATATATATATATATATATATATATATATATATATATATATATATATATATAATATATATAAATTGTTATGGATTTTTTTCAAAATTTTTAAAAAATTACAAATTAGGATTACTGAAATGATTAGGAAAATAACAAAAAGATTTTGTTACATCTTAAATTTGACAGAAAGAAATTGTGTTGCATTTCTGGATCAGA
>SEYY01007130.1:0-12500 GCA_009176605.1 Armadillidium nasatum | reverse complement strand
TTGTTTTTTTCGTAAGTTGCTATATCTGTCTTATTAGGGCAGAAATTTTACAGCCCATTTTTTAAATAATGGCAATGCTTGAAAAATAATATCGTACCCAAAAATTTGCAGTTTCAAAATGCATTTACTTCTTATTTTCTTTAATGATTTATACTTTTTATGTATTAAGTTGTTAAAAAATGAATTTAAATCACTTTTCTCTGACAAAAATTTCATATTTATATCAACATCCTACGCCTGGTATTTTTAATTTGGAGGGGCTGCAGCCCTGGAGCCCATAATGACGAGCCGCCACTATATATATATATATTATATATATATATATATATATATATATATATATATATATATATATATATATATATATATATATATATATATATATATATATATATATATATATATATATATATATATATATATATATATATATATATATATATATATATATATATATATATATATATATATATATATTATATATATAAGATGACGGTATTTAATTAAATAAATTAAAAATAAATGTTTTAAAAAATTAATCCCCTAAATATTGCCTCTCCCTTCGAATTTACTTAACAAGATTATCAATCTCTATTTAAGATGAACCTTTTTCAATCTCTATTTAAGATGAACCTTTTTGAATCTCTATTTAAGATGAACCTTTTTGAATCTCTATTTGAGATGAATCTATTTCAATCTCTATTTAAGATGAACCTTTTTCAATCTCTATTTAAGATGAACCTTTTTCAATCTCTATTTAAGATGAACCTTTTTCAATCTCTATTTAAGATGAACCTTTTTGAATCTCTATTTGAGATGAACCTTTTTCAATCTCTATTTAAGATGAACCTTTTTCAATCTCTATTTAAGATGAACCTTTTTCAATCTCTATTTAAGATGAACCTTTTTCAATCTCTATTTGAGATGAACCTTTTTCAATCTCTATTTAAGATGAACCTTTTTCAATCTCTATTTGAGATGAACCTTTTTCAATCTCTATTGAAGATACCTTTTTCAATCTCTATTTAAGATGAACCTTTTTCAATCTCTATTAAAGATAAACCTTTTTCAATCTCTATTAAAGATGAACCTTTTTCAATGTCTATTTAAGATGAAACTTTTTAATCTCTATTGAAGATGAACCTTTTTAAATCTCTATTGAAGATGAACCTTTTTAAATCTCTATTGAAGATAAACCTTTTCCAATGTCTATTTAAGAAGAACCTTTTTCATTGCTGCAACTCTCAAATTATATTTTAACTGCTAAACGCATGGGCTTAAAAGGCTCATTGAACATTCTCTTTTACATAGTATGGTGTACAATACACGCAATCGTATTCGGTTATTCATCATGCATTGCATGACATGAATAACGAAACGGGTTTTATCTTCCATACTCTTTATTATAAGCAGAAATAATTTCGAGAAGATTTGGTATGAACAGTTCATCTAAGTAGCCATATTTCATGACTCGTATGACGTTGTATGTGAACCCAAAAACTGAAATGTAAATTTAGAAGCAAGTAAGAGTTAATAGAAATAAAAGAATTTCAGCAAAAGAACTTCATTACTGAAAAAAAATATTAATAATGAAGTTCGATCATTTACTGTTGTTGAATCGTAACTTTTATGTCAAAACTCTAATATCCTACAATCAGGAAATGATGATTACTGCTAAAGAAGAGAGAAACCGAAAGAAGGAGTGAGATTGGGGGAACAAAGAGAGTCCTTTTATGCTTATCAATCAGCCCACATTTTCTTTCGTAGATCAGTTTTGGTCAACCTATGCTAGATTATGCACTTAAATAAATCGATAGAACTCTGAGAGGTGTTGGAGGAAGGGGGTGGGTTCCCCTGTGTCCGTAAAAAATATGAATTAAAATTGACTAAAGAAATGCGACTCTAAGTATTGTAAGAATTTTTGTGCCGAGTTGAGAGGTCATTAATTCCTACGTAAGAAAGTTTTAATTAAGTACATTTTGTAATTAGGTACTCTAATATGTAGTGGAATTAGTTTAAAATATTTCAGAGAAATTTGCTTGTACATTTTTCTTCCCCCCCCCCCTTTAGACGGACATTTATTTTCCAATTAAAATTTGTATTTACTATATCGTATATAGATTATTACTCACCAATTGCAAAAATCAAATTTTTTTTGGAAAAAAATAATATACATATATATAAAACAATAAAAATTAACAAGATGTTGTAAAATAAGAGTACTGCAGAGCCAAAATGAGATAATTTTTTTAGCGAGTCAGAGCCTGAATTGGAATCGGGAGACTGAGTGAGAAAAAAAAGAAAAAAAAAAACTGCTTTCCAACTCTTCATCAAAACAGATTAGTTCTTAAACTAACACTCATCTTTTTGAGCACTCCGACAGCAAATTCACTACCTTAATAACTTCCTCTGGTTCTCAAGATACAATTGATGAACACACCTGCCAATTCTCTATATAAAATACCTTTTTCAAGATGGTGAGACACCGTGTATCGCACCTTCATCCAATGTCGTTTTGTCTATTTATCTATGACTGCGTCTTTTCGTCCATGTCATTATCTCCAAAACGCATTTGCGGAGGGGGGGGGGGGAAATGGCCCCTTTAGTTAAGAATATCAGTTATCCTCATATGATTTTCATATCACCTTTATTAATTTTAGACATATTGCAAACACACACACACACACACATATATATATATATATATATATATATATATATATATATATATATATATATATATATATATATATATATATATATATATATATATATATATAAATTAGGCCTAACGAAAAAAAAAAAAAAAAATTCACCGAACGGGATTTTGATTTGCAATGCAAATCACTCCGCTCAAATTGACCTCACGCTCTTTCCTGACACCATTTTGGGGGGGGGTTCAACCCATTGAAATTGGTCTCGAGTCTGGGGAAGGGGCCCCCGCCGGGGGCCCCGTGAACCCTCCAAAAATGGTATCAGGAAGTTGCTTGAGTTTGCAAAATCGCTGCGTTCACCTCACTTTCTTTCCTGACCATTTTCTTTGCTGTTCAACCAGGCTGAAGCTGGCTCGAATCTGGGGTCCGGGGTCCGTGGGTCAGCGTGGGTCCGTGAACCGACAAAGAAAATGTCAGGAAGGTCGCTGAGAATGCAGGATTGCACGCAAATGCAGAAAAGTCCGTTCGGGAATTTTTTTTTTTTTTTTTTTCGTTAGGCCTAATCTGGGTAGATCATTCCACTATACTATTATATATATATATATATATATATATATTATATATATATATATATATATATATACTATATATATATATATATATATATATATATATATATATATATATATATATATATATATATATATATATATATATATAATATATAATATATATAATATATATATATATATATATATATATAGATAATAGTTTTTTTTTTTTTAATTTTGAAGATGTTTTATTTTTGACTAAAATTTCTTTTGGGGGCAGTTAGTTATCTGAGAGAGTGGTGCAGATCTCCCTGGTACCGGCACTCCCTTTATAACGCCTATACCCCTGTTTCATCATCATCAGTAGATTATAAGTTTTTTTTCTCTCTCAAGTTTATTCTAAGATGGCGTAGTGTCCTAATGACATTCTTTTTATGATTTTCACAAACTATACTTTAGAGATTGAACCCCTCTATTTGTAAACTGTTTCATCTCAGCCAACAAACATTAACTTTCCTTCTTGTAAGAAGTTTGCACTCATTGAACCTGTGCCGAAAAACATTTGGGATGATTCTCAACCCTCAAACTTTTTCCTTATACATTTAATCTCTGTCATTTCCAAAGTATCTAATTCTATTCTGAAGGGTGAAGTTATCGTCATAAGATTATATTGGAGAAGAATTAACTGACCTTATTGATGAGAAGTAAGGAAAGTTGATGCTGGAACAAAGCTCTGAGGAACACTTCTATTGATAGATTGAACGAACGATGACAGTCAAAAACAGGAGCTATTTAACGACACATATTGGGACAAATAATGAGTAAACCTACTTTTTGGATCACTTTTTTAAAATTAATGATATAATGAAGATTTTGAACAATGACGTCACATCATTGTGAATTGCCCATTCTCTGCACACAAATGAAAAGTTATAAGAGTCTCGGGAACTGGCTTGTTTACCCTTTTGTTCACAAACATAAAAACTGATTCTGGTACTGCTTTTGCAATGCATAAATTCTTTGACCACATGAAAATTCATATAATAGAATTTTATCAAATGAATTATAATTTTTATATCGCTCCACCAATCAATGTCGTTTACTAATTTGTTTTTATCTAAATAATTAAATAAATGCTCATGAACGCAACAAATTTATTTTGAGTTGAACAAAAAAAGGTAGTAATAAATATACTTGGGATTTGTATTCTATCTATATACAATGCAGCTCTTAGATCGTTTGAAGGATTTAAATATTAGGTCCGATTGAAGCAACAAACGCAAAAATTGAGAATGCCTCATATTGCCATGAATTTCATTAAAATTCAAAAATATTATAATTAAAAGTAAGTTTTTTTTGTCACAATTTTCGACACTAAATTACAACCAAAGAGAATGGGTCAGTGAGTGGTTTTAAGTGGTTATAAATAGTCTTTTATAATAATGTAATCACAGAAAAATGGAAAAGTTGCTTCCTTTTGCAATCCAAATGTGTATGACCAAAAAAAGAATTTTTATTATTCAAATTAAAATCCTTTTGATTATAACTCTTACAAAATCTTAAAAGAATAAATGAGGAATATAACATTGAATCTCAATAATTGAGTTTACTGAAGTGGTTAATTCAGCTTCTTCGACAGTGTGGAAATGTAATTAACAAAAGCAGATGTTAATGGAAAAACTACACTCACTATAAACTCATCAATTAAGACTTTCATTCAACTTAAAGGAGAAAAAAAATTGATGTCAACCATTCCACTATAACAAATGGTGATAAACTGGTTTTGTCAAAGTAATGGAAAAGTTATGAAGTAAATTTACAATGATTGTGTAACGATGTAAAAAATAACGTTAAAGAGCTACAGTATTCTAATTACAAAAGTGAAAATTTTTGTTACGTTGTCATGGTTGACAACTAAGGGGGAACTCAATGATAGAAAAAACAAATTCGGGGCAGCATCTGAAAATTTATAATGGATTAAAAAAACCAAAAAAAACATTCCATTTGATAGCTATTAAAATTTCAAACATGCCACAAGGAAATCCGATTCCAACTCCTAACTTTCAAACGTTACACGTCAACTCAGACTCGGACTTTAAAAGTCTTATTCGTCCTACTCACAACTTCCAAGTTTCAAAGTACCGGATTCATGTTCCCAAACATTTATATTTTTAATTAAATTACAGTTTGAAAAATATGTTAAAAAGAGAAAAGAAATACATTTCATTTATAAAATGAATTAAATTTTATTTATATATATATATATATATATATATATATATATAATTAAGTGATTATTGCCTACAATATTTTAGAAATTTCCAATAAAATTAAGGATTAGGATAGTTATAATTTAATAAAACAGATTATTAAACCGATGTTAGTACTTACTGATAGTCCAAAATTTCAAGATATGGAGAGAATGGAACGCAAATGAGGAAATCTTAATTTGTTTAAAGGTTAATAAAGAATTTCAAGATACTAAAAGATATAGGATAGGAGGCTGTTCTTTCACAATGATAGGGTGTAGGATTTGAGGACTTATGCAGGGGTATTTGTAGAACCATGGTTGGGTAAGTCTCGAGTAGGAACTGTTATAAGTCTTGATTGTGTCGATAGCAAATTCTACAATACAGTACCTCAGTAGAAGAAAGACAGGCAAGCAAGTGATCCTTGGATTGAAATAAGGTGGAGTTCTTTAGATAGAATGAAGTGGACCATGGTAACTGAAGTTTTATGACTCATTGGTACTCAGTGATACAAAAATTTCACCACCAATGTGGAGGACAGTATGTAATGTTTTTTCTAGGAGTCATTGACGCTTGTTGTTTAGATTAGTACAATTCGTAGAGAGAGTTACGATGCATTTGCGGACAAAGTAAATAGGCATTGTTATTGAATAAGTTGAGCAAAATTTCTCATTCTTGATAAAGGACACTATAGTTTGAGTCTCATTTTGTGGACCTATGTGAAAAGATAAGAGTTTAGTTTAATTAAATTGGTGATGAATTAAACTATTTTAATTAAGATCAAATAGCATAAAAGTTATTTTTTTATACCCTGAAGTAAAGAAACTGTCCGTGTTCCTTGTTTTACGCATATCTAGGAATGAAAAGATGATTGATTAACTTTCGGTCTTCGTGTTAAAATGAATATCAATGGAAATTAAATTGAAATAGTTTCAAAACAGTAAATTAGGTTCCATAGTTTGATGCAGCAAAATATGTCAATAACATATTTTCTGTAGATGAAGAAAACATAAACAATTTTATCATATGTCTATTTTCCAAATGATTTAAGAATAGGTTTTCAAAAGGGAGATTAAAGTGAGACTCTATTGTCACTCACTTAATATGTTGATGAAGTTTCCAATCGGACAAGAAGTATAAGGGATAGTCAATATGAAGAAATCGATGACTTTTTATTTTATTGGAGTTTTTGTGATGATCCTATAACTAGAGGTTGTATCTTTTGCGTCACAGACCACGTCAGCAACATGAACGATCGTCTCCTCATAGTGTGCATCTATGAATAGGAATCCTACCCCAAAATTAACTATAGCAAAGCTCCGAGCGAAAAATGATCGATTTCTTAAGCAAAATCATAAGAGTTGGTATTAGTATACTTATTAGTGGACTAATCTTGCTGTTATACGTATAATGAATATCTAATTTTAAGATAATAATAAATTATCCGAAACGATTACAATACATTTTATAAGCTGCCAATATGGGTCTGATTAAACGATTCTGCTTGTGTAATTTTGAAAAGCAATTTTCTTTTGCCTGCAGACACTACTCCTTCTCTAGCTTTGTCTCATCATTTTAAGTTTACCCAACTTCGGGAACGGTTTAATATTATATGGGTCAGTGTCACATTTTGGAATAATTTATTTTCACTTACAATTAGAAATAAAAAAATTATATATATATATATATATATATATATATATATATATATATATATATATATATATATATATATATATATATATATATATATATATATATATATATATATATATATATATAATAATATATATAATAATAATAATAATAGATATAATAATAATAATAATAATAATAATAATAATAATAATAATAATAATAATAATAATAATAATATATAATGAATAATAATAATAATAATGAAATAATGATAATAATAATAATAATAATAATAATAATAATAATAATAATAATAATAATAATAATAATAATAATAATAATAATAATAATAATAATAATGAAAGCGTAAGAAGAAAAGAAATAAAGAATAAACGTGAGAATACAATTACAAACAATTTAAAAAAAAAAAAAAAAATAATAAAAAATTCGGTTTTACGCGTTTCTTTGCACGCGTGACTCGACTTCCAACATCAAACAAATTTTAAATTCAATTAGCAACACTTGCACCCACACACACACGCACACACACACACACACACATGCACACGCACACGTACACGTACGCATACACATATACACATATACACATACATATACACATACATAGGGGAAATACAACGTGGTTTATGATTAAGTGTTTTTTTCTTATAATTTTTCCCCCTTGGTTGCCATCGTTTTCAAAACCTGAATACGTGTCGATTACGCCGCCACTGTTGATGAACACCTTACTATCACAACTGGTAGTTACGCTTGCAATAACATTTTCAGTACGTTCTTCAAAATTATTTATGTCTCGTATTTTTTCTTGCTAAACAATAAAGGGCCTTCACGTGTCCCCAAATGAGTAAAATATGGAGGATGAAATCTAGGGAACTGGTAGACTATTCCACAGGACAACGTCTACCAATCCTAGAATCGGGAGAATGTTGATCAAGTTACTGACGCACGTCAAAATCAAAATGAGATGGTGCCCATTCTTGGTGGAAGTAAACTGAGAAGTCGCTGTCCTCCTTTAGTAAAGATGGGAAAATTTGTTCTTCTACCATGTGAAGATACTTTTCTGCATTAATGTTACCTGTGATTGTATTCTGTCAAACCATATCCCAGTCTGCATCATAAATTTACTAGTCCTTTGCGTCTTTTTTGGGCTTACCAGTGAGTTGACATTATTCTAATATCGTCCTTTTTGCCAATTAGCCACTCTATTTACGCAAAAATTGCTTCATATATCAACAAAATCTTATGAAATATTTGCTTCCTTCTCCAATTTTCTGAATGCTCATTCACAGAATTCCACCTTTCTATACTGGTTGTCTTTGCATATATGCTGCGCTATATGAAATTTGTAAGGATGTCATCTATTTGCTATCAAGATGAGCCTTAATATTCAGCGTGCTGAAGCCAATTTAACTAAACAACCGTCGTGTGCTTCTTCGGAAACTCCTTGTAACCACTGTGAGTATAGTTCCTGTTATGCCTTCAACATTGGCTGTAGGTCTTCGACCACTTCTCCTTTGATCAGCAACACTTCCAGTCTTTTGAATCTTTTTATTTAAGCATTGCCACAGTGTCTTGTGTGACGTTTTTTCCATGTTTTCCCTTAAGTTCCGTTGCATACTTGCAACTATTTTCTGACCAGGCCATCAGTATGATTTCAATTCTTTGCTCTTCGTTATACGCATCTTTAAAAGTTATCTGAAAAATAAAATAAAATCATTTTACAAACCCTTTGTATGAATATTACGGTTCACCCTGTATATATTATTATTATTATTATTATTATTATTATTATTATTATTATTATTATTATTATTATTATTATTATTATATATTCTTTGGAAACCTGAATGAATAACATGCACAAACTCACCTTCTCTTTCTTATCATTTATGTCTATATATGACTATAATATTTACATTATTAGTGCAATACTGCACACCCTTTTCAGGAGACTAAGGATTGATTTTTAATTCTTTTTCCATATTCATATTAGTAATGTTTCGGATATCATATATTTCAACATTTGCTATGTTCCCATCCGTTCTGATAAGGAATCAAAAGTTTTTATATCTATATTACAATCTTTGTATATCCGATACTGTCAAACCTACACCTTTTTTTTATCTTTAAATGAAATTACTCGTACATAGTACCATATATAGTACTGAAGATTTTTATATACTTATAAAGTTTAACAAGTAAAGAGATTTCGTGTAATTTTCATAACCTCTCATATTTACTTTATTTATATTTATAAAAAAACGGTGATTGTCTATTATTAGAAAAACGTTACGTTATTATGAAAACAATCAATATTTTATGTAAACATGAAATTTAATTTTTATGTAAAACATTGCGAGAGTTTATTCCCCAAAGAAACTAAAATTTGATTTGTAAAACTTATGATATATAGAAAACTTGACAACAATATTTCCTAATAGAAAAGAACACTTTCACAAGCATATATGCAGTGGTCAGGTACAGAAACTTGGAAAATCGGTTCTTTGGTTAATCAAAAGGGGTTTTGACTATTTCGTTTCCCTAATTGATAAAACAACAAAAGAGTAAAGAAAGGTTTATTTACCCCAAAATTATTTTAGCAACAGGTTCGAGCGACCTGTGCGAACAGACTCCAACTTACCCTTGCATATACGGTAGCAGATAACTAATTGTAATTTTGGATTTGTTTTCCATGAAGTCAGGACATTTTTGTCCTCTTGGTGATACTGACCGGTAGAAGTTCAAGAATCAAATGCACTGCGTTAGATATTTTCTAAGTTTTAAGCGTTGGAACAGTTAAGTAGATATATACATATACGACAATATATATTGGATCATGAACGAACTGCATCAAAGACAAGCCATTATATCACTGGGTAACAAAAAAATTTTTTTGGAAAATCGTCCAGGGTTTTCCAGTGGAATTAGACTATTTGAGATGCGCTGAGTCCGAAAATGGCCTTTGTTTTTTTCAATCAGGTCTGGTTTGTTCGCTACAGACATTTAAGAAAAAAACTATTTTTCGTCCAAAAACCCAATTCCTGAGGATCATAAACATTCGGTTTTGCCGTCTTCCTGGGTAAATAAAAGTCAACGTATCCAAATACATTCATTTATTATATACTCGATTACATTTGATAAGTTTAATACATGTACATGAGCGTTACGTGACACAAAAGTTCAGATTTCACGGCGTAAATCCCCGTTTCCTCGATTTCCGTGTGTGAGCAGCTGCTGGGTTGTCTCTCTTCAGCGACCAGCAGTAGTCCGCGAGCATGACTGCGTCCCACCTCCCCTGGTACCTCTCCTCCATTTGACGCATGTCCTGATGGAACCTTTCTCCCTGCTCGTCGCTGACCGCACCAAGGTTTTCAGGAAACCTCTCCATGTGTGAGAACAGGAAATGCATCTTTATACTCATCAAACACCCGAGGTTTTGGAAGTTCTTTATCATGCTGTTGATGAGTGTGCCGTAGTTTGCTGCCTTCTTGTTCCCCAGGAAGTTGTTCACCACCTGCACAAACGACCTCCAGGCGGCGCACTCTAGCGTGTTCATGGAGTTTTCGAACTCTGTGTCCTTGATGAGCTGCCGTATCTGTGGGCCATCGAAAATGCCGGCCTTCAGCTTCTCAATGGCTGACTCCAGGGAAGGCTCGGCACAGGTAGTTGAAGCACCTCCCATCCTTGTCCAGAGCGCGCGTGAACTGTTTCATTAACCCAAGCTTGATGTGAAGCGGTGGGAACAAAATCTTTTCCCGGTCAACAAGAGGTTCGTTTATGATGTTGCTGGCCCCAGGTACTAACTGCTCTCGCGCCGGCCACTCTTTCTTCACATAGTGCTGGGCTCTGTCTCGACTGTCCCACTTACATATAAAGCATGGGTACTTTGTGTACCCGGACTGCTGACCAAGTAGAAAGTTCACCATCTTAAGGTCGACGCAGATGATCCATTGGTGCTGCTGATATTGGATTTTGTCGAGCACGTACTTGACTGCTTCATATTTCTCTTTGAGAGTTGTGGAGTGCGCAAGAGGAATTGAGGCGAACTCGTTCCCGTTGTGTATGAGCACACTCTTCAAAGAGCGCTTGCTACTGTCTATGAAGAGTCGCCAATCTCTCGGATCATATTGAGGAGCGCCGAGTTTAGCAAGAAGACCGGCGACATCTCGGCAGTACACGAGGTCTTCCTCCTCGCAGAAGTAGCCCATGTAGTCCTGATGCCTTCTACGAAAGAACGTGATACGCGCGTCGTCACCGAGTAGATTTTTCTCTTTGAGTCTGGAGGCCAACAGCTCGGCGGAAGTCTTCGACAAGCTGAGTTCCCGAACCAGATCATTAAGCTCACATTGTGAAAAGGGCTGCGGACCATCTTGTGTTCCATACCCCTCATCTGTTTCTCCTCTCTCATATGGAGTGGTGGCCTCGTCGTCGCTGTCAGGAAGCTCTCTGCACGCTGGTACAGGAAGTTCTTCGCAGTGAGCAACTGGACGGCGGGCAGATGGAAGGTCGGGGTACTGGAGGCTGCTCCGATTCTTCCGGTTGATGCCAGTAGTATCGATGGCGCAGAAGTAACAATCCGATTCATGGTCAGACGGCTCCCTCCAAACCATCGGAATCCCAAACTTCAGTGACGTTTTCGTGCCCTTCGTCCACCGCCGGAGATATTCCACGCACGTCTTGCACACCGTGTGCGGTGCCCAGGACTTATCTTGGTCACCCAGCTTGACTTGAAAGTAAGCCTGGTAGGCGCGCTTCACAAAGCTTGTGATGCCCTTCCTGTGCATTGCCAGCGTGTATTCTCCGCAGATGTAGCAGAAAAAGTCAGGATTATTCCTGCATGACCGTCGCGCTGAAGCCATATCAATACTCTGAAAAGAAAGAAAAAGGTCAATTAGTCATTTTGAAACAGAAACACATCAGAAGCAACCATTTAATATATGAATAATTCGCTATATTCTTCCAGAAATATAGGATTGAACTCAAAACCTCAGCATATTTAGACTAATTTTGGTGTTCTGAGTCCAAAAATCACCTTGGTTTTGCTCTATCAGGTCAACTTTTTGAGATACAGCCATAGGTCTACCTGACGAGCTATACATATGATAATTATCATATGTATAGCTCGTCAGGTAGGCCTATGGCTGTATCTCAAAAAGTTGACCTGATAGAGCAAAACCAAGGTGATTTTTGGACTCAGAACACCAAAATTAGTCTAAATATGCTGAGAAACCCCTGACGATTTTTTGGCTGTTACCCAGTGAATTATCTTTTCCCTTCTACTTATTTCCCCTTAATTTATTGTCTTTCAACAATTCTCTAATTTATCAAGGTAATTATATATAAAAAAACTACCGACCTTACCTTTGTGGCTGATATTGATAAGAATC
>SEYY01007129.1:27500-32500 GCA_009176605.1 Armadillidium nasatum | reverse complement strand
AAAATTCGATTAATATAATAATTAATATATATCGTAAATATATATATAATATAATATTTATACACATATATATTATATATATATTTATATATATATATATATATATATATATATATATATATATATATATATATATATATATATATAATATTATATATATATTATATAATATATATAAATATATAATATATATAAATATATATATATATAATATATATATATAATATATATAATATATATAATATATATATATATATATATATATATAATATATATATATATATATTATATATATATAATATATATATATATATATATACTATATTATATATATATATATATATATACTATATATATATATATATATATATATATATATATATATATATATATATATATATATATATATATATATATATATATAAAATACTATATATATATATATATATATATATATATATATATTATACATATATATATATATATATATATATATATATATATATATATATATATATATAGATTCTATATAAGACCTGATTGAAATCCTAGAATCTTTCCCTCGGATTAACTGTTTTGGATTCTTCACTGTTGGTCGCCATTGCCTGTTGCCAGTGAGTTTCTCTTCTTTTAATTTTTTTTTATTTTAAAAGATTTCTTCTTATCTATTTCTCACAAATCAATCTGAGCTATTTTATATGTAATATCTTAATAGTCAATCACTGTTTAATCCTTTTATAACAATATTCACAATATCTTAGAATTGTGACACTTCTGTTTATTTTATTAATGAGGTTATCGTTTCCACTTTTCCTTGCCTTTGTTATTATATATTCATTATACGCTATTATTCAATTTTCTGTATTAATTTCAATATAATTTCCTTTACTCTGAAAGTTTTCTTAATTTTCTTATTTATAATACAATAAATAACTAATAGTCTTTAAGCTTTACATTCATTTTAAGCTCATGCCATACACTTACACCACATTAAATTATTATTATTATAAAAGAAATGCAATTAACGGTATAAGTTTTTAATGAAAATAATTATAATTTATGGTATCTTACTTTATGCGTTATTTGCATGATGATGATTTGCCAAATAAACGTCAAAACTTTATAGAGGATTTCCACCTTCATATTTTATTCTTTTTTGTTACATTGCTTTTTGGCCAATTTAATGTAATCAAAGATAGGTTCAAGGCTTGATTCAACCAATCCGGAATCCGGTCTGGAATCCATCCTTGAATCCAATCTTGAATCAAGAGCCCAAATCTGGCCTTGAACCCAGCCTTTAATCAACCTTGATTTCTGCCTTCATTTAGAACTTGATTTCAAGGCTGGATTCAAGGCTAGATTTAGGTTCTTGATTCAAGATTGGATTCAAGGATGGATTCCAGGCTGGATTCAGGGTTGGATTCCAGATATTATTCTAGGATAGATTCAAGGATGAATCTCAGGATGGATTTCCAAAAAAATATTATCCTAAAATAACCCTATTTCATTTTTTGAAAAATATTCAAAGTTTAAAGTATTATTTTTCCCATTTGACTTTCAATCATATTTTCGATCTCAGAAAAAGATATATATATTTCTATATTTAGATTAACATCATTTATATCATTCTATTTATATTTATATTTTTTTGTTTTAAAGTAATTAATTTGTTTTTTATTTCTTTTCATAGATTGTTAGCACTTTTATCACTTACTTCATTGTTGGACTTCAATTCAACCAAAATTAGAAGATGAATTCATAATGCTGGTAAAAGACAAAGACAAAAAAAAAAAAAAAAAAAAAAAAAAAAAAAAAAAAAAAAAAAAAAAAAAATAAAGGTTACAAAATTTATTCATATCTTATTTTTATTTATTTATTTTTTTTTTTTTTTTTTATTTTAGTGCTTTTCACCTTACTTTTTTTTTTACTATTATTTTTTATATTTTGTTACTATAATATATATATATATATATATATATATATATATATATATATATATATATATATATATATATATATATATATATATATATATATATATATATATATATATATATATATATATATATATATTATATATATATATATATATATATATATATATATATATATATATATATATATATATATATATATATATATATATATATATATATATATATATATATATATATATATATATATATATATATATATATATATATATATATATATATATATATATATATATATATATATATATATATATATATATATATATATATATATATATATATATACTATATATATATATATATATATATATATATATATATATATATATATATATATATATATATATATATATATATATATATATATATATATATATATATATATATATATATATATATATATATATATATATATATATATATATATATATATATATATATATATATATATATATATATATATATATATATATATATATATATATATATATATATATATATATATATATATATATATATATATATATATATATATATATATATATATATATATATATATATATATATATATATATATATATATATATATATATATATATATATATATATATATATATATATATATATATATATATATATATATATATATATATATATATATATATATATATATATATATATATATATATATATATATATATATATATATATATATATATATATATATATATATATATATATATATATATATATATATATATATATATATATATATATATATATATATATATATATATATATATATATATATATATATATATATATATATATATATATATATATATATATATATATATATATAATATATATATATATATATATATATATATATATATATATATATATATATATATATATATATATATATATATATATATATATATATATATATATATATATATATATATATATAATATATATATATATATATATATATATATATATATATATATATATATATATATATATATATATATATATATATATATATATATATATATATATATATATATATATATATATATATATATATATATATATATATATATATATATATATATATATATATATATATATATATATTATATATATATATATATATATATATATATATATATATATATATATATATATATATATATATATATATATATATATATATATATATATATATATATATATATATATATATATATATGTAATTTAAAGTATTAAGTTCATTTGATTGTATACTTGTACAATCGTGTTAATCAATTTTATCTTTTAAAACTGTTACCTATTCTTCAATAAATATTTTAATTATTTTAAAATATTTATATATTATTTCTTTATTTTTATTTTAATGATTGAAATGTGAAATAAATGGCATTTAAAATAATATACTTACCATTAATCCTTTTAATAATGACTGCAAGAAATCTCTTATTATAGTGACCATTAAAAGAGATTTTTAATTACTATAAATGATTGATATTACCCTTCTTTCCTTCTAATTGATTTATTTATTTATTTTTCATTTATTTCACTGAATAAATTATGTTAAAATCCAAAACTACTTTTGTATTGAGAACAACACCATTATTTTTAAAATGGAAGCCCTCGTTATGGCTGGCTTGTTTCTCAGTCATAGTGTGTTCAATTCAAAATGGATAATTTCAAGCGTTCAAATTCTTTGTATTTAAATTTGTACTTTGGCTGGCTTGTCTCTCTCTCTCTCTTCTCTCTTTTAGTCATATGCTGGTTGTTTCAGCATTGCTTGACTAAACTTAGAGATTAAGTTTTATATTGTTTGCGACTCTGATGCGCACCTCAATTCACCGCAAAGCTCAAAATGTGTGAATATAATTAACTACTTTTCATTCAAATAATCCACCAAATGTATTAATTTACCTTGAAAATAATTATTTAACTGTCATTCTGAAATACAATTCAAGAATTTTGATTTTTTTTGTTGCTGTTTTTAATGAATTTCATTAAACGAAAAACTTTTATCAATTTATCGAAACTGAATTATTAATTAATTCAATTTGAAATACAATAAACTCTATTTACGAAAAATAGAGAGAAATATGATATATTTTCATTCACTTCGGGAATTAAATGCCTAAATAAAATATTAAGGTATTCATTAAAACGTTCAAGTTTGAAAGACTATTTTGAAGTAACTTATTTGGGAAGCAATTTATAAGATAATATTGATCAAACAATTTATTATACATATATTTTATAATCTCGAAGAAAATTTGTGATAATAGAAATCATTTAGAAATTGATTGAATTATCGAAAATTTAAAGAACTGCTAAAATTTTAAGTGTTTCTCCGACATTTAATTTGTTGACAAGGAACTGTAAGGATGTCTAGCTCAAGGTTTTTCATAACGCGATCCACCAACATTGATTTTAACATAGGAATGAGGTTAAATCTATTTATTGCGATGCTTCTTGGAATTTCGCAGAAAACTTTCTCAGAGCAAAGTTTAAAAGCGTTTCTCCTGATTCTGTATTACAAATGTTTATTTGTCTTCAGAGGCAGTTTAGCTGTAATTGTTTTGTATGACAAACTATCAGATCAATTATTTCGTGCGCAAGATCCTAACAATCAAATTTGGACCGTTGACAAGATTATAAATGCTATTCGGCTAATCAATGAATGTCATATGTTTGTCATGTATTTCTCTATTCATCTGTATACGAATATGCACACTTGCTCAAAATTATTTAAAAAAATATCAAGGAAAATTAATTTGATAACAATTCAAAATTCTAACATAAAAAAGGGTGGATATTTTTTGGCAATTTGTAGTGCGATTTCTTATTTAAGTGTTTCTTATTCACTCTTCATTAGTTTATTATATGGAAATTTGAGGTCAGTTACCAAGATGTGTATGTTCATGTCATTGCTTTTTATTACCACTCAAATAGTAAACGTCACATTTTTGTTTCTGG
>SEYY01007129.1:0-5000 GCA_009176605.1 Armadillidium nasatum | reverse complement strand
ATATATATATATATATATATATATATATATATATATATATATATATATATATATATATATATATATATATATATATATATATATATATATATATATATATATATATATATATATATATATATATATATATATATATATATATATATATATATATATATATATATATATATATATATATATAAGCAAAAATCTTACTCCATGCAGACGAGTCGAATTCTTTAGTTTCCGGATTAGTTGCATTTGGACTGCACTCGAACCATCTTGACTCCTTTCCACAAACCTCCAAATAATCTGCATGACCTACAGTTTAATTGAATAAAACAGTATTTATGAACAAAATAAATAAGTATTTATATTATATACATATATATATATATATATATATATATATATATATATATATATATATATATATATATACTATATATATATATATATATATATATATATATATATATATATATATATATATATATATATATATATATATATATATATATATATATATATATATAATATATATATATATATATATATATATATATATATATATATATATATATATATATATATATATATATATATATATATTATATATATTATATATATATATATATATATATATATATATATATATATATATATATATATATATATATATATATATATATATATATATATATATATATAATATATATATTTAACAAGGAGGTAACTCTGTGCATCTCTTTTCACAGTAATTTTCATATTTATTTTACCAGTAATAATAATAATTAACATAATAATAATAATAATAATAATAATAATAATAATAATAATAATAATAATAATAATAATAATAATAATAATAATAATAATAATAATAATAATAATAATAATAAATAATAATAATAATAATAATAATAATAAATAATAATAATAATAATAATAATAATAATAATAATAATAATAATAATAATAAAAATAATAATAATAATAATAATAATAATTATGCTGATTTGGGTGGGAATTCCCAATGAGACCACCGTATCCTTGTGAAATTCAACTCTTGAAAACAACTTCTTCACATCTCTCTCTCAAAAACACCTCCTAACTTTCCTATCTCCTTCGACGGCTCTCCCTTCTCACCTGTAAAAAATTTTTATATTCTTGGTCTGAACATAACAATAAATAATCTTGGAAACCTCATATCACAACCGTTGCTAAGGTGGCCTCTAAAAATCTGAGAGCTCTTTTCAGATTGTGGGAATTTTTTTCTTCTGAACAGTTACTCCAATTATATAAGGGTTTTACCCGTCCTTGTTTGGAGTACTGTTCTCACATTTGGGAAGGTTCCGGTTCCATCCTTATTTTGGATAAGGTTGAGTCTAAGGCCAATAGATAAACTGTCCCCTACTTCAAACTCGATTTACTATTTTTCTGCGAAGTGACGTTGACGCACTCTCTCTTTTCTGTAGGTATTACAACGGCAGGTGCTCGAGGGAGTTGACCTCTCGGATTCCATCACCATTGCGTCGCTCTCGCAGCCCAAGGGTTGCCTTGCTTGCACATGAACTTTTTGGGAATATTTGCAATCTCTAGGCTTGCACGTTGTGTATACCTTTCTTTCCAGCCACCTCTGTTCTGTGGAACTCCCTACCTTCGTCAGTTTTTCCTGCTGTATTCAACATACCTATATCTGCCCCAACCTGATGGATCTATGTTAGGTTCGGGATTGGATGGGTTTTCTTTTATTTTTTTAATTATGCCCCCTCCTTGAAAAGGACTCTGCTCATGAATGGCTGTAGCATGTGAAAATGGAAAATAATGATAATAATACTAATAATTTAAATCATATATAATTAATCACATTCAAACTTTCTCTGAAGATGTCTCAAGTACAGAGACGAAAAGTGTAGAGAACCTTTGTAAATATGTTTTCTATTTTTTTTTTTTTGATCGTTTTCAAGCATAATTTCGGGGAACTAAGCAATTTCCAAAATTAACTTTTAAAAAATTTGAAATTAAAGGTAAGGATTTAGCAAATTAAAGGCTGATGCTGAATTCCTTAATATTAACAGTAATAATAAAAATAATAATAATAACAATATAGGTATTATTATTATTATAATTATTATTATTATTATTATTATTATTATTATTATTATATTATTATTATTATTATTATTATTTATTATTTATTATTTATTATTTATTATTATTATTATTATTATTATTATTATTATTATTATTATTATTATTATTATTATTATTATTATTATTATTATTTCTTCTTCTTCTTCTTCTTCTTCTTCTTTCTTCTTCTTATTATTATTATTATTATTATTATTATTATTATTATTATTATTATTATTATTATTATTATTATTATTATTATTATTATTATTATTATTATTATATATTATTATTATTATTATTATTATTATTATTATTATTATTATTATTATTATTATTATTATTATTATTACAAAATTTATTAACAATAATAATAATAATAATAATAATAATTATAATAATATTTTGAGAAACGAAACTAATTATAATACTTACAGCAAGGATATCTGATACATTGAATCTTGCACCTTCCTTCACTTCTTAGGATGCAGCAAGCAATAATAATTGCCAAAACGAACAAATGCAATTTCATTTTAAAATTATTAATGCCTATATATATATATATATATATATATATATATATATATATATATATATATATATATATATATATATATATATATATATATATATATATATATATATATATATATATATATATATATATATATATATATATTATATATATATATATATATATATATATATATATATATATATATATATATATATATATATATATATATATATATATATATATATATATATATATATATATATATATATATATATATATATATATATATATATATATATATATATATATATATATATATATATATATATATATATATATATATATATATATATATATATATATATATATATATATATATATATATATATATATATATATATATATATATATATATATATATATATATATATATATATATATATATATATATATATATATATATATATATATATATATATATATATATATATATATATATATAGCAGAAGCACATATTCACTCAAACTCAAACAAATACTTTCTGTTATGAGTCGACAATGTAATCTGAACGAAATATATAATAATTGCAGGTTACGAAGCAATTTTTATATATATTCACAGATGTTGAATGTGAAATGAGTCAACTTAACAATACCTAAATATAAATTTGTACCGTATATATACATATGTGTATATATATATATATATATATATATATATACTATATATATATATATATATATATATATATATATATATATATATATATATATATATATATATATATATATATATATATATATATATATATATATATATATATATATATATATATATATATATATATATATATATATATATATATATATATATATATATATATATATATATATATATATATATATATATATATATATATATTATATATATATATATATATATATATATATATATATATATATATATATATATATATATATATATATATATATATATATATATATATATATATATATATATATATATATATATATATATATATATATATATATATATATATATATATATATATATATATATATATATATATATATATATATATATATATATATATATATATATATATATATATATATATATATATATATATAATAATAGTAACAAATAATAATATTAATAATAATATGATAACTAAAATAAAAATAATGACAATAATAATAATAATAATAATAATAATAATAATAATAATAATAATAATAATAAAATAATAATAATAAATAATTAAATAATAATAATAATAATAATAAAATAATAATAATAATAATAATAATAATAATAATAATAATGATAATTAATATATAATAATAATAATAATAATTATAATAATAATAATAACAATAATAATAAGAATAATAATAATAATACACTTGAACTGAAGGTTATTTTGAATCATCAGAAGTATACGAATTTCTGTACTTTACCAACTGTTTTTTCTTTATAATTACGAAATCAATTATTAAAAACAATACGTTTTGAATATAAAAAATAATTATCTTTTTTTAATATATATATATATATATATATATATATATATATATATATATATATATATATATATATATATATATATATATATATATATATATATATGGGAGGTGGGGGATGAGGAGATGTGGAGGGAGGAATAGGGGGGAGTAGGAGTGGGGGGAAGGATAACTGAGAAGTTGGTTGAATTCAAATATCTAGGAATGATGGTGGAAGGTAAGGGTGGGTCGGAAAAAGAAATAAAGAATAGAGTGGTAGAGGGAATGAAAGTGTTGGGGGGACTTAAGAGAAGTATGGAAGAAAGTAAAAATTTCGAAAGAAATAAAAATAAGAATTTTTGAATGTATGTGTTTACCTTCTTTAATATAAAGGGGTGAAACATGGATGGTAAATGCTTGGGAGAGGAAAAGTTTGAATGCCTTTGAGATGAAAGTTTTGAGAGCTATTTGTAAATTGAGAAGGATTGATTGGATTAGAAAAGAAAGAATAAGGGGGATGTGTAAATGGAAGAGGGGTGTAGTGGATAGAGCGGAAGAGGATATGCTAGAATGGTTTGGACATATGTGTTGTAGAATGAATGAAGACAGAATGGTGAGCAAGGTACTTAGATCCAAGGTGGATGGGGATAAGGGGACTGGAAGGCCAAAGCAGATATGGTTGGATGGAGTGAAATAAAAGTTTTTTTTGGAAGGAATATGAATTTAGAAAATGGGAGAAGACTTGCGGAGGACAGAGGTGAAATAGAGGGAGGTGGTGAAATGGGTTAAAGTAGGAATGGGTATGTTTGTGAGGGAATTGTGGCGACACCACACGAAAGTGGGAA
>SEYY01007127.1:15000-23932 GCA_009176605.1 Armadillidium nasatum | reverse complement strand
GTGTATCTAGTGTCCAGCTTATTTTCATTTAATAACTTGGTCTATTATGTCTTTTGTATGCCTCTAATGAGGAGAATTGCAATTCCTAGAACGTTGAAAATAATAAATCTTTTTAACAATATGGTGCTCCTATTTCTATGAAAGTAATGTCAAAAAATAAATTAAACATCGAGTGATAATAAATTAATATATATATATATATATATTATATATATATATATATAATTATATCATATATATATATATATATTATATATATATATATATATATATGATTTCTTGCCTCACTTTTACCATTGTTTTTTCGTTATATCGCCATAATGTTCTGTGTCTGTAGAAAGGATGTGCGACATTGTACACTGTACAATACGTTTATTTGTAACTGGTCAACATATACACGTTGCTACCTGAGAATTACAACTGGTGGACAAGGTCCCAACTATGGGGTCGCTGTTCGACGATCCGCATATGCAGGTAATAAGGCGTAACACCACCTTTCACTCTGATAATCATCTGCATATGTCGAGGTGAATTCAGAATGAGGTTCTGAATGTATTCCTAGAGTATGTTATCTTATACTAAAACCACGGCACATTCCACCTTACGAATGGTAAGAGGTGTGAGTTCACCTCTTGAGGATGTCCCAAAGGTGTTCAATGATGTTGAAATTTAGTTTCGTAGGTGTCACTCCAGCACCTGTACATCGATGTTACATAGGTAGTCTGTCCGTAATCGTCTTTATAATGTGTGGGTGAGTATTATCGTGCATAGGATAGGAGTGATTCCCTATGAACGGGGAAAAGAGCATAAAGTGGTCCTGCAGTATGTGATCCAAATGGTATAATGCATTCAATAGTCTGCAGAGAATATTGACGAGGGAGGTACGAGTGTCGAAACAAATTCCGCTCCAGAACATTTCGGACCCACCTTCCAACGTCTTCCTTGGTGTGTTGATACTTGTCCTATAACGTTCATCACGTCTATCTAAGCTAGACTATTTTATGACCATCTGTATATCTCAGGCATACTCTAGTTTCGTCAGTGAAGAATATATGCTTCGAGTCGTCAACTGTCCAATGTAAATGATTCCTAGCAAACCGTAGTTGTTGTACTTTGTGCACAGCGGTGAGTAGCAATGAGCAACAGGGAGGTGGTAGCCCACCTACTTTCAGTCCTGTTATCCACATCATGGTATGATGAACACCGAGAGCACTCGCCACATAACTCACATTACGGCCTTTCTCTATTAGAGTGGACGCTCTTATTCTCTCGTTTCTTGTTAAATGACGGTCCTATACATGCTGTCTGACATATTAGGTGCAAATCGACTGTTGCAATACGACGTATAATTCTTGCAACGCAATGACCAACGAAATCGACGAATAATGCATGTGAGATAAAACACCAGGATACGTCATCTTGGGGTAAACTATCTTTCCATTACGTCACACATTGACGCCATCAGTCGAAAAACTGGTTATGTACTACTTAGGCTACATTCCACCTCATTTTCGCAAACCTCAATATTTCAACATAATTACAAAAATGAAGTCATTTTTCTTACGTGTTACCTTAATTTTGAATATTAATTTATCATATATTTGGGTTAAAAGTCATGACATCATTTAATCATGGCATAAAATTGGCAATATAAGACGTTCTGGTACATGTAGATCTAGGTTTGTGATTTACTGAGAAATGTAAAAAAGTTACATCCGATTGTAATTGTCAAAACAGGGTTCTATAATATTTGAAGTTGGCAGTTTACTTATTAAAAAAAAACTTCCAGAAAAAGAAATATAACCACTGTGATCAAATTTTCTAACCTCAGTTTGAGTGACAGTGATACAAACAGAGACTTGAAGTTGTCACATGAAAATTTGACAACAGAAGAAAGGAGAAGAAATTTCTTTTAGTAGTTATGAACAAAATCGATATTAAAATTTGTGATAAAAATTATATAGATTTTCAATTGTATAGTACAAGTTTAGATCAATATTTAGTTTTAAATAAATGTAATCATAAAAAGGTAACTTAATTATGATTACATTTTATGATTACATTTTCAGAGTCAATGTGGGAAAAATAATTCATATCCAAACGTAAAATTCTAAAAGGATTTAATTAAATATATATTAAATTAATAGGTTATATATATATATATATATATATATATATATATATATATATATATATATATATATATATATATATATATATATATATATATATATATATATATATTATACTTTAGCCGCGGAGTATATATTCCCCTTCCCTCCGTTGCCCTTTGGTTCGCTCCTTTTCGCGTTTCACCTTCTCAGAGGGTCTCTAGGTATCGTATACATATTTTATGCTCCCACTTCTTCTTAATATTTCATTGGATTTTACAAGCTCTTACTCCTACATTATTTTAATATAAAAAAATGGCGAAGCGAAGAACTTCTGAGATGCTACGAGGGGCGCATAAAGATGCCCCTCATCCACTCCTTCCCCCATCACCATGGGAGTTGGTGTATCCGTGATGGGGTTGGCCACCAAGACCTCTATGCCGACTTGCCCTGGTGCACGATCTTCTTTTTTCATAAATTTCTGCAACATTCGCGGTCTCTTTCTAATTTCCACTTTGTCGAACACCACCTCTCTTCTTCTAGACCTCATCTCTTGTTCTTAACTGAAACTCAGGTGTCTGAGTGCTCTGACAGCAACCCTACTCTGTTTCCTCCTACTGTCTCTATTCTCAATTTTCATCCAAAGGCGGATGTTGCGCTTATGTGCGCAACGATGTTATCTGTTCTCGTGTTTCTAATTTGGAGTCTTCTGAATTCTCTACTTTATGGCTTAAACTTTCTTGCAACTCTACAACTAAATTTATCTGTTCTGTCTACTTATCTCCTAACTCTACAGACTATCCAAAATTCTTCGACTATCTTAACTCCAAAATAGAACACATTCTTTCTTCTTCTCCCTTCTCCGAAATCATCATTTTAGGTGATTTCAATGTTCACCACCGCCAATGGCTTTCATCTAGTTCTCAAGATCCAGCTGGTGAACTCGCCTTCCAATTTTCTATCCAGAACAACCTTGAGCAGTTGGTGCAACTCCCTACCCGTATCCCTGACCGTCTTGGTGATGAACCCAACATTCTAGACCTTTTTCTAACTTCTAATCCTTCTCCTTATACTGTTAAACTCTTTCCTCCTCTGGGTTCATCCGATCATCTTCTTATCTCCGTATCTTGTCCTGTCTCTTCAAGTCTTCCGCAAGAACGGCCCCCGCCTTCGGCGAGGAGACGTTTCTGGCATTTCGGTGCCACTAACTGGTCTGACTTTGCGGTCGTACTTTTCTGATTTTCCATGGAATGATTACTGTTTCCGTGGGAGGGGTCCCTCGGAGTGCGCTGAGCGCATAACTGAGGTGATTCTCTCTGGCATGGAGGCGTACATTCCATATTCTTTCCCTTCCACTAAACCTAATAAACCTTGGTTTAACTCTGCTTGTTCTCGTGCTATCCGCCGCAGGGATGCTGCCTTCAGGGACTACCGTCGTCTTCAAACTCCAGAAACTCATGCAACTTATATTTCATCCCGGAATCGTGCAAAATCTATTCTTCGAGATACTAAAAACTCTTTTCTCGTCGCAAATGCAATAATCTTTCTGGCTCCTCTTCCTCTCGCCCTTTCTGGCATTTTGCAAAAAATGTCAACTCTAACTTTGCTTCTTCCTCTTTCCCTCCTCTAAGTATCTTCTGACGGTACAACTGCCGTTTTTTTCTTCCTAAAGCTGAACTCTTTGCTCAAACTTTTGCCTCTAAATTCAACCTTAGACGATTCCGGAGCTGTTCCTACTCCTTCAACCCCCTCTAACTCATTTATGCCTAAAATTGTAATTTCTTCTAAAGACGTCATTTCTGCTCTCTCTGAGCTTAACACTAAGAAGGCGTACGGTCCTGATGGTATTCCTCCTGTGGTTCTCAAAACTTGTGCTTCCGAGCTTGCACCATGCCTTGGTAAACTATTTCGTCTATGTCTTTCTACTTCAACCTTCCCTTCTTGCTGGAAACGTGCGCTCATTCAGCCTGTGCCGAAGAAGGGGACCCCTCTCAGCCCTCTAACTATCGTCCTATTTCTTTAACCTCCGTTCTTTCTAAAGTTTTCGAATCTATCCTTAACAGGAAGATTTGGAACATCTCAATTCTTCTAATCTTATCTCAGATCGCCAGTATGGCTTTCGTAAGAAACGTTCTACTGGTGATCTTCTTTCCCTACTTTCTGACTCTTGGTCCTCCGCTCTTCGGGTTTTCGGTGAATCTTTTGCTGTCGCGCTGGACATATCGAAAGCTTTCGATAGAGTCTGGCACAAAGCTTTGATTTCCAAACTTCCTCTTTCGGAATCTATCCTTCTCTCTGTGACCTTCTCTCTGATTTCCTTTCGGGTCGTTCTATAGCAGCTGTTGTAGACGGCCACCGTTCATCCTATAAATCTATTAATAGTGGTGTTCCTCAAGGATCTGTCCTATCCCCAACACTTTTTCTGTTTTTCATTAATGACCTTCTCTCTATTACTTCATCTCCTATCCACTCCTATGCTGATGACTCCACCCTTCATTACTCTTTTCATTTTGAAAGACGCCCTCCAGTTAATAGAGGCAAGGAGGGTGGCCTTGGAGCAACTGACCTCTGATCTATCTCTCATTTCCAATTGGGGCAAAGAAAACATGGTCGTTTTCAATGCCTCAAAAACTCAATTCCTCCATCTCTCTACTCGACACAATCTTCCACACAACTACGATATCTTTCTTCGAAAACACGCAACTCAAACCTTCATCTCTCCTTAATATTCTCGGTGTTTCTTTTTCTCGTGATCTTCTTGGAAAGATCACATTACCTCTCTTTCTAAACAAGCTTCTAAGAGGTTGGGTGTTCTGAGGCGCCTTCAGTATTTCTTCACACCACCCCAGTTGCTTGCTCTGTATAGGGGTGTTGTTCGCCCCTGTATGGAGTATGTCCCACATCTGGGGTGGTTCCCACATACAGCTCTCCTGGAAAAGGTGGAGTCTAGAGCTTTTCGCCTTATCATCAATTCTCCTGCTCTCACTAATTCTCTCCAATCTCTTTCTGCCCGTCGAATGTTGCGTCACTCTCTCTATACTATCGCTATTACAAGGACACTGCTCTTCTGAACTCTCTCGTCGCATACCTCCTCCTCTGAGAAGGGCTCGTGCGACTCGACTTTCCACACAGTCTCATCCTTTCTCTGTCCAACTCTCTGACCCCAGACTTAACCGCTATGCTCAATCTTACATGTACTCTACTGGTAAAGTCTGGAACACACTCCTTCATCTATTTTTCCAACTACCTATGACTTAAGCACCTTTAAACGCCGTGTATCAGGTCATGTCGGCCTTTAATTTGACCATGTTTCCGACTTTCCTCCCAACTCTGGTGAAAAATGGTAGGCCTCTGGCCTTTGCCCACCAGAGGGACAAAAAAAAAAAAAAAAAAAATATATAAACTGAATTCTTTTTTTATATTAGCAATATACAAAGGAAATTAATTTCGATGTAGGACTATTTGATTTTAAATTCATAATTTCCTTTGTTTCCAAATACAAATAATTAATGAATGCCTTTTTAACTTTTTTTTAATTAATATGTACAAAAAATAATAGACGACAAAAGAATCGATTTTCCATTTTCGACAAAAATGAAACGTACGATTTAATGGACTAAGAAAAATAAATAATAATTATTAGAAATAATAATAATGAAACTGTAAGTTTATTTATGTTAATGTTGCACAAACTAATATGAGGAAATATTTTTTATTTCGCTATTTTAAATATTATTATTATTATTATTATTATTATTATTTTTATTATTATTATTATTATTATTATTATTATTATTATATTATTATTATTATTATTATTATTATTATTTTATTGTTATTATTAAATAATAATAAAAAAAAAAAAAAAAAAAAAAAAAAAAAAAAAAAAAAAAAAAAAAAAAAAAAAAAAAAAAAAAAAAAAATAATAAATATAATAATAATAAATAATTATTCATTATTATTATTATTATGTTATTTAAATTTGCTAATTATTTTCCATTAAAATTATGTCAAGAAAAAATGTAATTCCTTTAAAAACTTTAATACCGAAAGAAACTCTCTCTCTGCTTCTCTCTCTCTCTCTCTCTCTCTCTCTCTCTCTCTCTCTCTCTCTCTCTCTCTCCTCTCTTCTCTCTCTCTCTCTCTCCTCCTCTCTCTCTTTCTCTCATCTTTCTCTCTCTCTCTCTCTCTCTCTCTCTCTCTCTCTCTCTCTCTCTCTCTCTTCTCTTCTCTCCGCTCTCTCTCTCCTCTCTCTCCTCTATCTCTCTCTCTCTCTCTCCTCTCTCTCTTCTCTCTCTCTCCTCTCCTCTCTTCTCTCTCTCTCTCTCTCTTTCTCTTTCTCTTTCTCTCTCTCTCTCTCTCTCTCTCTCTCTCTCTCTCTCTCTCTCTCTCTCTCTCTCTCTCTCTCTCTCTATTTCAGAAGCGTTATTTTCAAACTTGAATAATTTTGAACATTTAATAGCTTCTGTTTATAGCATTAGATACATAATTTCTATTTCAATATTTCTACTTTGTTTTTATAGCATAACAAATACAATATGAATTTAGTGTTGGGGTGACATTTAAAAAAAAAAAAAAAACACTAAACATAATTAAACGCTTTTTTCATAACTTTTAAACAAAAAGGTCATCCATTTCTGGTACAAGAATTCACGTATTATATAAAAAGTCAAAGGGTTAAAAGTATCAAGGGTTAAAGAATCGGCAAGAGAGGGAGTAGTGGGCGAGAAACAAAGGGGCTTTATAGAAGGTGGGGATCTGTGGACCAGGTGTTTACACCAAGAATAATTGTTGAGAAATTGCGTGAGAAAGATAAAATGGGATATGTACTATTTATGGACTTGGAAAAGGCATATGAAAAATTATTTGAGGTACTGACGATGAGGGAGTGAGAGGGAAGTTATTAAAAGCCTTTTATAAAAATTGTAGATCGATGGTGAGGGTGAAGGTGAGAGTGAAGGTGAAGGTGAAGGTGAGGAGGGAGCTGACTGTATGGTTTAGAGTAGGAGTCGGGCTGAAACAGGGGTGTGTTATTTCGTCATGGTTGTTTAGTTTAATGATGGATGGAGTTGTTAGGATAATCGAGGGGGAAGGAAAGGGTGTTAGGTTGAGAAGTGTGGAGGGCGAGTGGGAGGTAAATGTCTGGCTGTTTGGGGATGATGTGGCGCTGGTTGCGGATTCTGTGGAGAAACTGAAAATGTTGGTGAGGGAGTTTGTAAGAGAATGAAAATAAACCCAAGAAAAAGTAAAGTAATGAAGATTGGGAGTGAGAATGAAGTAGCAAGAAGGCAGAAATCGGGGGTGTTGAGGTAGGGGGAAAAATTTGAGAAGGTAGAAGAGTTCAGATATCTGGGATTGCTGGTGGAAGGGAAAGGGGGAATGGAAAAGGAAATAAAGAATAGAGTGATGAAGGGAATGAAGGTGATGGGAGATATGGAAAAAGGGAAAAATGCCGACAAAAAATAAATGAAAAATATTTGAGAGTGTGTGTTTGCTTCTGTAATGTATGGGTGTGAAACATGGATGAAGAATACACAGGCGAGGAAAAGATTGGGTGTTTTTGAGAAGAATGGAATCAGGGCGATATGTGGTTTGAGTAGGGCAGATAGAATCAGAAACGAAAGAATAAGGGAGATGTGTGGATGAATGAGGTGAATAGTGGGAAAAGCCGAGGTGGGTGTGTTAAGGTGATTAAAGCATTATGAAGAATGAATGAGGATAGCTTGGCAGGTAGAATGGTGATTTTGGGTGTGCGAGGTCCGAATGTGAAAAAGGACAGGAGATGTGTGTGTGTGTGTGTGTGTTGTGTGTGGATAACTGGGCGGGCCACCTAAGAAAGTGAGAAAGGTGAAAATAAAACTAATGTGGATGATATATAATTATATATATTATAATATATATATATATATATATATATATATATATATATATATATATAATATATATATATCAGCTCTCTTTTTTATACGAATATATATATTTCTGTGACAACATATATTTTAATATAATTCTAATAATACGAACCTATATGTTATTACACTGACAATGCACACTGACTTGTTTACGAGCGTCAGCGTTGATCTTCCTTTGGATTTATTTATCTTAATAAAACTGGTTAGGAGTGAAAACTCTTTGCTGCCAATTCGTCATCACATAATATCTAAATTCAACCGTGGTTTTAAACATGTCATTAACCCTCTTCGTATTTCTCCATGTCTCTTACCCCGTTTTGTCATTCGTTTTATTCCAATGAAAGCAACAGGAACTTTTTTTTTTCTTAACTTCATTTTCTTCAGGACTGTTTCAATCTAATATATAACATTTGTATTGTATTTGACAATCACTAATGGTGATAGTGGTTAACAGCTGTATTTATCTGGTGTAAATTTATGGTTTCTTATTTGCTACCTGTTATTTAATCAAGTGTAATGTTTCTATTATTTATTCATCTTAATCTCTCCCCCGCCGCAACTATATATTATATAATATATTTATATATATATTATATATATTATATATATATATATATATATTTATATATATATATATCTAATGTGCTTGGTGTGTGTGCGCGCAATTACATTAACTCATTTTCGTGAATTTAATTGATAATGAAGAGAAGTAATAAGCTTTGAACATCATTATTATTATTATTTTCACGTTTAATTTTAGTTAATTAATAAATTATAATAATAAAAAAATAAAAAAAAAAAAAAAAAAATAATATTATATATATATATATATAATATATAATTATATATTATATATATATATATATATATATATATATATATAATATTATAATATATATATATACTTAT
>SEYY01007127.1:0-5000 GCA_009176605.1 Armadillidium nasatum | reverse complement strand
AGGAAATCTATAACGTTCCCGGATACGTTTCTCTGTTCTAAGCGAACTCATATGACCCGAACCTAAAGTAGAATGATTTAAAGTTAAAACAGTATAAATTAAGCTATCTGGTACCTCTAAAAGATACTGCATATCCTTCGTTACAAAATAAAGAATACCATGAACAAGAGCATATGGATAGTTATATACATAACCAGTATTACGAATATTATCAATAAGAGGAGAGAGACGAGAACACTTACTTTGCTTTTCTCGAATTGTATTTTCATCGAGCGTGTATAACTTCCTATCTGATAAATCTACCTTAAAAGATTGAATAGAATTAATTTCTACAGGAGGAGGGTTCCTAGATAAATAATCAGGAATAATATTTGATTTACCTGGAATGTAAACAAAATTAGGATTAAAAGAATTCACTTTCATAGCCCATCTAGCTAGCTTATTATTTAAATCTTTACTTTTAAATATCTGAACTAATGGTAATTGATCTACTTTAATCGTTAAAGGATAACCAAAAAATAGTTGTACGAAACTTTGATAAAGCCCATGTGACTGCAAGAGCTTCCCTTTCTATCGTAGAGTAATTTCTTTCAGCTTTACTCAACATGCGAGATGCAAAAGAAAGCGGTTTCTCCTTACCATTACTATCTAATTGAGATAAACAACATCCTAAACCTATTCCACTAGCATCTGTAGATACAATAAATTCCTTAGAATAATCAGGAAATTTTAATAAAGGTTCCACTAACAACTTTTCTTTAAGAGTATTAAAAGCATTTTGTTGCTCTAAACCCCAAATAAATTCAACATTTTTCTTAAAAAGAGAGGTAATTGGACTTGCGATTACACTAAAATTAGGGACTAAATGCCTAAAATATGACACAAAACCAATAAATGAACGTGCTGAATTAACATCAGTCGGTTGAGAAAAAGATTTTAATACTGTGAGCTTCGTGGGATCGGCAGAAATTCCATATTCTCCCTACTTGAAAACCTAAAAAAACTAATGAGCGTTTAAAAAAATTAGCCTTTTCTAACTTGACTTTGAGATTAGACTTTATGAGACAATTAAAAACAGAACTTAAATTTTTATAATGAGATTCGATATCCTTAGAATAAACAATAATATCATCTAAATATAAGAGAGCACCTATACCTAAAACACTTGAAAGCGCTAATTCCATTGTACGAGAAAAACAACTCGGAGCATTTTTAAGACCCATCTGCATTCGTACAGGTTGATAATGACCTCTATGTGTCGAAAAAGCCATATACTTACGACTATCTTCCTCGACTTCAATATGATAAAAACCCTGACAAAAGATCTAAGGTAGAGAAACACTTTAGCTTCACCTAGTTTTGAAAATATTTCGTGAATGTTATTTAACGGGAATCTCTCCGGAAGCGTAAACCTATTCAGATGTCTGAAATCTAAGACTATTCTCGGTTGTTTACCATCTTTCTTTGGTATTACTAACATTGGAGAGGAATGAGGACTAGTTGAACTTTCTATATAATTTTTAGAAAGACAATCATTTACCCAATTATTGATATCTTCTTGATATTTATGCGGTAACTTATAGTTAGGAGTGTAAATAACTCTGGGAGCATCTGAAGTTAATTCTAATTTGAACTTATTCAACTTACACAAACCTACTCTATCATCTGACAAAGCTATGGCATTTTTATGCTTAACTAAGAAATCTAAAATATTATCCAACTGGTTTTCATCCTGTAAAACTACAAAATCAAATTCTTTCGCAGATTTCGAAAGAAGAATTTCCCTATATACATCTTTCAATTGACTATCAGATAAACCTTCTGAACATGTTACAGCATCTATATCTGTAGAAACTTCTACCTTATAATTTAAAGGATGCGCGTTACATAAGAGAACATTTTTATCTGAAGTAATTGAAAGAGTTATAGGGAAATTCTTCTTTCAAAATCTGCGAAAGAATTTGATTTTGTAGTTTTACAGGATGAAAACCAGTTGGATAATATTTTAGATTTCTTAGTTAAGCATAAAAATGCCATAGCTTTGTCAGATGATAAGTAGGTTTTGTAAGTTGAATAAGTTAATTAGAATTAACTCAGATGCTCCCAGGTTATTTACACTCCTAACTATAAGTTACCGCATAAATATCAAGAAGATATCAATAATTGGGTAAATGATTGTCTTTCTAAAAATTATATAGAGAGTTCAACTAGTCCTCATTCCTCTCCAATGTTAGTAATACCAAAGAAAGATGGTAAACAACCGAGAATAGTCTTAGATTTCAGACATCTGAATAGGTTTACGCTTCCGGAAAGATTCCCGTTAAGTAACATTCACGAAATATTTTCAAAACTTGGTGAAGCTAAAGTTTTCTCTACTTTAGATCTTTTGTCAGGTTTTTATCATATTGAAGTCGAGGAAGATAGTCGTAAGTATATGGCTTTTTCGACACATAGAGGTCATTATCAACCTGTACGAATGCAGATGGGTCTTAAAAATGCTCCGAGTTGTTTTTCTCGTACAATGGAATTGGCGCTTTCAAGTGTTTTAGGTATAGGTGCTCTCTTATATTTAGATGATATTATTGTTTATTCTAAGGATATCGAATCTCATTATAAAAATTTAAGTTCTGTTTTTAATTGTCTCATAAAGTCTAATCTCAAAGTCAAGTTAGAAAAGGCTAATTTTTTTAAACGCTCATTAGTTTTTTTAGGTTTTCAAGTAGGTGAATATGGAATTTCTGCCGACCCCACGAAGCTCACAGTATTAAAATCTTTTTCTCAACCGACTGATGTTAATTCAGCACGTTCATTTATTGGTTTTGTGTCATATTTTAGGCATTTAGTTCCTAATTTTAGTGTAATCGCAAGTCCAATTACCTCTCTTTTTAAGAAAAATGTTGAATTTATTTGGGGTTTAGAGCAACAAAATGCTTTTAATACTCTTAAAGAAAAGTTATTAGTGGAACCTTTATTAAAATTTCCGGATTATTCAAAGGAATTTATTGTGTCTACAGATGCTAGTGGAATAGGTTTAGGATGTTGTTTATCTCAATTAGATAGTAATGGTAAGGAGAAACCGCTTTCTTTTGCATCTCGTATGTTAAGTAAAGCTGAAAAGAATTACTCTACAATAGAAAGGGAAGCTCTTGCAGTCACATGGGCTTTATCAAAGTTTCGTACAACTATTTTTGGTTATCCTTTAACGATTAAAGTAGATCAATTACCATTAGTTCAGATATTTAAAAGTAAAGATTTAAATAATAAGCTAGCTAGATGGGCTATGAAAGTGAATTCTTTTAATCCTAATTTTGTTTACATTCCAGGTAAATCAAATATTATTCCTGATTATTTATCTAGGAACCCTCCTGCTAGATATTAATTCTATTCAAGTCTTTTAAGGTAGATTTATCAGATACGAAGTTATACACGCTCGATGAAAATACAATTCGTGAAGAGCAAAGTAAGTGTTCTCGTCTCTCTCCTCTTATTGATAATATTCGTAATACTGGTTATGTATATAACTATCCATATGCTCTTGTTCATGGTATTCTTTATTTTGTAACAAAGGATATTGCAGTATCTTTTAGAGGTACCAGATAGCTTAATTTATACTGTTTTAACTTTAAATCATTCTACTTTAGGTTCCGGTCATATGAGTTCGCTTAGAACAGAGAAACGTATCCGGGAACGTTATAGATTTCCTAATCTTTCTAAATTAGTTGAATTATTTTGTAAGGAATGTACTTCTTGTCTTTCTGTTAAAGGAAATATTCCTAAACATGCTAAAATATATTCTTATCCACTTCCTTATACACCCTTTTCCAGAGTGCATACCGACATATTAGGTCCATTACGTACTTGTACTGCTACAGGTGCTAAGTATATTCTCATTTTCAAGGATTCGTTAACAAGATATGTTGAAATTTGTCCAATCCCATCTCGTAATGGTATTTATATTGCTAACGCTCTTTTTCACAGAATAATTGTTAATCATACCACTCCTGATGTTCTTTTATCAGATAGAGCTGGTGAATACACTTCTGATTTCTTCAAACAAATTTGTAAAATTTGGAAAATTAATAAGGTTGAAATTACTGTTAGAACGCCTATTGCTAATGCCTTAAGTGAAAGAGACAACCTTAAGATAGAGAATTTCCTTCGTCATTTCGTCAATAAACAAGGAAATGATTGGGGAAAATATTTGCCTTTTGCTCAACTTATCTTTAAATACAACTTATAATCAAAGTTTAGGGGATTCTCCACATTATATTTTACATTGTTATAATAAACGTCTTCCTTATGATATTAGTAATTATATTTCTCCATTTTCAGATTTTAATGATGAGTTTATTCCTACTCATAAAGACGCTCAAGATTTAGTTGTTCGAAGCAATTTAATTAAGGAAATTGCTAGGGAAAAATTAAGTTTAGAAACTAAAAAATTTGTAGATAGACAGCATAAAATTGCTAGTAATAGAGAAATTAATGTTGGGGATAGAGTATATATTCTTGCGGTTAAACCACCTAATATTCCAAGTAAGTTATTTAAACGTTGGCAAGGTCCCTACAGAGTTACCGGTAGTCTAGGACGTAATAGGTTCATTTTGCAATGTTTGAAAACAAGTAAGGAATTTGCTGTTCATAGTGATAATTGCAAGATAGTTTCTGAACCTATTTTGAATACAAACAATGTCGGTAATACTTCAAAAAGTAATCATAGTCAAAGTAATTTTAGTCAAAGTAATTCTAATTATAATCAAAGTAATAAGTTTAATCGAAAGGTTCATTTTAAAACTTCAGATGATTCTGATGGTGTTCATAAATTTCAGAGGTATGTTATTCCGCAACGTCGTGATAATTTTATTTTACCTCATAATTATTCAAAAAGTAAAATGCGATCTCAGAGTACTTTTATGAAGAATAAAGGTGTGAGTAATAGTAATTATAATTCTTTAATTGGTCAAGGTAATAATCATACTTATTCTAAATCTCAGTATCAT
>SEYY01007126.1:27500-29036 GCA_009176605.1 Armadillidium nasatum | reverse complement strand
CCCTCACCACTCTTTTCCATTCATTCCTGTCCTCCGTCAACTGCTTACCCTCCTCCCATCCAGCCCCCTTTCCTTCAGTAACTCCTTGACCTCACTTACCCAACCTCCCTTAGGTCTCCCCTACCTCTTATCCTTTCACCTTCCAATATAAACACCTTTTTAGCCAATCTCCCATCATTCATCCTACAAACATACCCAATTCCAGCAGCTTTTTTTCAGCTCTCTCAACCATACCCTTCCAGGCACATTGCTTTTTATTCTCACATTCTTGACTCTATCTTCTACTTACACCACATACTGCTCCAAATATAAAAAATTCTTTATCTCGATTCAACGCACACCTCGCTCCCATACATAAAAACCGGTACACAGCATCCCTCAAACATTTCTTCTTCACTTCTCTTGTCAACCTTCCTCTCTTCCAAATGTCCCTCAAGCCCCCAACACCTTCTTCCCTTCTTTTTTATATCCCTCTTCCACAAACATCTCACTATATATATATATATATATATATATATATATATATATATATATATATATATATATATATATATATATATATATATATATATATATATATATATATATATATATATATATATATATATATTACGTCTGTTCGGTGCAGTGCAGTGTGGTGCACATTTTTTTGGAACCTTTAAAGAACACAAGATCAGACAATTAAGAAATAAATTATGGTTTGTTGTGGAAGTCCTCAAACACGTGAGTTTCAGTATAGAATAAGATGTAAAAGATGAGGTCAAAAAAATCGAAGTTAATAAAAAAGAGGACTGAATACCAGAACAAATCGTCAAATCATTTGTGGGACCATCGCCATTGTCTTAAGAATCACCATGCCAAGCGATAATAATAATAATAATATTAATAATTTCAATAATATTAATAGTAATAATAATAATAATAATAATAATAATAATAATAATAATAATAATAATAATAATAATAATAATAATAATAATAATAATAATAATATAATAATAATAATAATAATAATAATAATAATAATAATAATAATAATAATAATAATAATAATAATAATAATAATAATAATAATAATAATAATAATAATAATGATAATATTAATAATAAATTTAAAATGGAAAAAACTTTACATAAAAAGTTGAATTTGACGAAAGATTTAAACTCATGAATGAAAATTACAAATATATATATATTTTTAATAATCGAATAATAATAAAATTTTGGCAAATTTAAATTTGTGGATAAAACTTTAATTTCCAATTACCTTTTTCTCACATTTTGCTTTAACTTTCTTTCCATAACTGAAAAATTGATCAAAACTTTTTAATGGGGGTATATTGCAAATTTCTATTATATATACTATATATATATATTATATATATATATATATATATATATATATATATATATATATATATATTATATATATATATATATATATATATATAATATATATATATATATATATATATATATATATATATATATATATATATATATATATATATATATAATATATATATATATATATAT